>QANT01008492.1:0-69024 GCA_003254885.1 Purshia tridentata | reverse complement strand
GGTGCTTCTTGAGGGCTAGAACGCTAATCCAAGCATGAGAAAGTGCTTCCCCATATCTTTCTTGCCAACCGGGCAGGTTTTGGTGGAAATTGCACGAAGTTGGACTGAGCACGCGCCGAAGTGATGTTTTCGTTACTTCTAACACCTAAAGTTTTTCCTGAGGGCTAGCACGCTAATCGAGACATTAGAGAGTGCTTCCTCATCCTTTTCTTGCCAACCAGGCACGTTTTGGTGCAACTTTGACCAAGTTGGACTGAGTATGCACCGAAAAGACACTTTTGTTGCATCCTAACACGAAATGTGCTTCTTTTAGGCTTAGAACGCTAATCCAAGCATGAGAAAGTGCATCCCTATGTCTTTCTTGCCAACCGAGCGCGTTTTGTTGCTACGTTAGCCAAATTTGACCATTAATGTGCACCGAAACCACGTACTCGTGCATTATTAGCACCTAAAGTAGTTCATTTGGGCCAAAACGCCAATCCACACATAAGAAAGTGGTTCCCATGTGCTTCTTGTCAACCGAGCACGTTTTGGTGCAACTTTAACCGAATTGGACTAAGTGCGCACCGAAATGACCTATTCGTGCACTCTCAGCACCCAAATTTGTTCTCTCGGGAGTGCACGGTAATCGAGACGTGAGAAAGTGCTTCCCCACGTCTTTCCTGCCACCCGGGAACGTTTTGGTGTAACTTCAATCAAATAGGACTCAGTGCACACCGAAATGACCTTTTCGTGCATTCTTAAGACCTAAAGTGGTTCTTTTCGGACGAATTTGGACTTAGTGTGCACCGAAATGATTTCTTCGTACATTCTTCACACCTAAAGTGGCTCCTTAGGGCTAGCACACAAATCAGGACATGAGAAAGTGGTTCCTCACGTGTTTCCTGCCAACCGGGCACTTTTTGTTGCAATTTAGACGAAAGCATGCACCGAAATGACCTTTGAGTTCATTCTTAACACGAAGTGTGCTTCTTGAGGGCTAGAAAGTTAATCCAAGCACGAGAACGTGCTTCTTGCCAACCGAGCACGTTTTGACGCAACTTTAACCAAATTGTGCGCAGTGTGCACCGAAATGATGCTGCATGCATTCTTAACACCTAAAGTGGTTCATTTGGGCTAGAACGCTAATCCAAACAAGAGAGAGTCCCTCCTCACGTCTTTATTGTCAACCGGGTACGTTTTGGTGATATCGAAACGAAACTAGATTGAGTAAGCACCGAAATGATGTTTTCGTGCATTCTTACCCAAAAAAGGTGCTTCTTGAGTGCTAGAACGCTAATCCAAGCATTTGAAAGTGCTTCCCCATATCTTTCTTGCCAACCGGGCAGGTTTTGGTGGAAATTGCACGAAGTTGGACTGAGCACGCACCGAAGTGATGTTTTCGTTACTTCTAAACGCGAAATGTGCTTCTCTAGGGCTAGGATGCTAATGCAAGCATGAGAAAGCGCTTCCCCAAGTCTTTTTGCCAACCGATAACATTTTGGTGCAACTTGAACCTAATCGTACCGAGTGTGCACCGAAACGACGTTTTCGTTCCTTCTTAACACCTAAAGTTGTTCCTGAGGGCTAGCACGCTAATCGAGACATTAGAGAGTGCTTCCTCATCCCTTTCTTGCCAACCGGGCACGTTTTGGTGCAACTTTTACCAAGCTGGACTAAGTATGCACCGAAAAGACACTTTTGTTGCATCCTAACACGAAATGTGCTTATTTTAGGCTTAGAACGCTAATCCAAGCATGAGAAAGTGCATCCCTATGTCTTTCTTGCCAACCGAGCGCGTTTTGTTGCTACGTTAGCCAAATTTGACCTTCAATGTGCACCGAAACCACGTACTCGTGCATTCTTAGCACCTAAAGTAGTTCATTTGGGCCAGAACGCCAATCCACACACGGCAAAGTGGTTCCCATGTGTTTCTTGTCAACAGAGCACGTTTTGGTGCAACTTTAACCGAATTGGACTAAGTGCGCACCGAAATGACGTATTTGTGTACTCTCAGCAGCCAAAGTTGTTCTCTCGGGCGTGCACGGTAATCGAGACATGAGAAAGTGCTTCCCCACGTCTTCCTTGCCAACCGGGAACGTTTTGGTGTAACTTCAATCAAATTGGACTGAGTGGATCGAAAATGACCTTTTCGTGCATTCCTAAGACCTAAACTGGTTCTTTTCTGACGAATTTGGACTGAGTGTGCACCGAAACCACGTACTAGTGCATTATTAGCACCTAAAGTAGTTCATTTGGGCAGAACGCCAATCCACACACGGGAAAGTGGTTCCCATGTGTTTCTTGTACAACCGAGCACGTTTTGGTGCAACTTTAACCGAATTGGACTAAGTGCGTACCGAAAGGACGTATTCGTGCACTCTCAGCACCCAAAGTTGTTCTCTCGGGTGTGCACGATAATCGGGACATGAGAAAGTGCTTCCCCACGTCCTCCTTGCCAACCGGGAACGTTTTGGTGTAACTTCAATCAAATTGGACTCAGTGGACCGAAAATGACCTTTTCGTGCATTCTTAAGACCTCAAGTGGTTCTTTTCGGACGAATTTGGACTGAGTGTGCACCGAAACCACGTACTCGTGCATTTTTAGCACCTAATGTAGTTCATTTGGGCCAGAACACGAATCCACACACGGGAAAGTGGTTCCCATGTGTTTCTTGTCAACCGAGCACGTTTTGGTGCAACTTTAACCGGATTGGACTAAGTGTGCACTGAAATGACGTATTCGTGCACTCTCAGCACCCAAAGTTGTTCTCTCGGGTGTGCACGGTAATTGAGACATGAGAAACTGCTTCCCCATGTCTTCCTTGCCAACCGGGAACGTTTTGGTGTAACTTCAATCAAATTGGACTCAGTGGACCGAAAATCACCTTTTCGTGCATTCTTAAGACCTAAAGTGGTTCTTTTCGGACGAATTTGGACTGAGTGTGCACCGAAACCACGTACTAGTGCATTCTTAGCACCTAAAGTAGTTCATCTGGGCCAGAACGCCAATCCACACACGGGAAAGTGGTTCCGATGTGTTTCTTGTTAACCAAGCACGTTTTGGTGAAACTTTAACCGAATTGGACTAAGTGCGCACAGAAATGACGTATTCGTGCACTCTCAGCACCCAAAGTTATTCTCTCGGGCGTGCACGGTAATCGAGACATGAGAAAGTGCTTCCCCACATCTTCCTTGCCAACCGGGAACGTTTTGGTGTAACTTCAATCAAATTGGACTCAGTGGACTGAAAATCACCTTTTCGTGCATTCTTAAGACCTAAAGTGGTTCTTTTCGGACGAATTTGGACTGAGTGTGCACCGAAACCACGTACTAGTGCATTCTTAGCACCTAAAGTAGTTCATCTGGGCCAGAACGCCAATCCACACACGGGAAAGTGGTTCCGATGTGTTTCTTGTTAACCAAGCACGTTTTGGTGAAACTTTAACCGAATTGGACTAAGTGCGCACAGAAATGACGTATTCGTGCACTCTCAGCACCCAAAGTTATTCTCTCGGGCGTGCACGGTAATCGAGACATGAGAAAGTGCTTCCCCACATCTTCCTTGCCAACCGGGAACGTTTTGGTGTAACTTCAATCAAATTGGACTCAGTGCACAGAAAATCACCTTTTCGTGCATTCTTAAGACCTAAAGTGGTTCTTTTCGGACGAATTTGGACTGAGTGTGCACCGAAACCACGTACTAGTGCATTCTTAGCACCTAAAGTAGTTCATCTGGGCCAGAACGCCAATCCACACACGGGAAAGTGGTTCCCATGTGTTTCTTGTCAACCGAGCACGTTTTGGTGAAACTTTAACCGAATTAGACTAAGTGCGCACCGAAATGACGTATTCGTGCACTCTCAGTACCCAAAGTTGTTCTCTCGGGCGTCCACGGTAATCGAGACATGAGAAAGTGCTTCCCCACGTCTTCCTTGCCAACTGGGAATGTTTTGGTGTAACTTCAATCAAATTGGACTCAGTGGACCGAAAATGACCTTTTCGTGCATTCTTAAGACCTAAAGTGGTTCTTTTCGGACGAATTTGGACTGAGTGTGCACCGAAACCACGTACTAGTGCATTCTTAGCACCTAAAGTAGTTCATCTGGGCCAGAACGCCAATCCACACACGCGAAAGTGGTTCCCATGTGTTTCTTGTCAACCGAGCACGTTTTGGTGAAACTTTAACCGAATTAGACTAAGTGCGCACCGAAATGACGTATTCGTGCACTCTCAGTACCCAAAGTTGTTCTCTCGGGCGTCCACGGTAATCGAGACATGAGAAAGTGCTTCCCCACGTCTTCCTTGCCAACTGGGAATGTTTTGGTGTAACTTCAATCAAATTGGACTCAGTGGACCGAAAATGACCTTTTCGTGCATTCTTAAGACCTAAAGTGGTTCTTTTCGGACGAATTTGGACTGAGTGTGCACCGAAACCACATACTAGTGCATTCTTAGCACCTAAAGTAGTTCATCTGGGCCAGAACGCCAATCCACACACGAGAAAGTTGTTCCCATGTGTTTCTTGTCAACCGAGCACGTTTTGGTGCAACTTTAACCGAATTGGACTAAGTGCGCACCGAAATGACGTATTCGTGCACTCTCAGCACCCAAAGTTGTTCTCTCGGGTGTGCACGGTAATGGAGACATGAGAAAGTGCTTCCCCACGTCTTCCTTGCCAACCGGGAACGTTTTGGTGTAACTTCAATCAAATTGGACTCTGTGGACCGAAAATGACCTTTTCGTGCATTCTTAAGACCTGAAGTGGTTCTTTTCGGATGAATTTGGACTGAGTGTGCACCGAAATGATGTCTTCGTGCATTCTTCACACCTAAAGTGGCTCCTTAGGGCTAGCACGCAAATCGGGACATGAGAAAGTGCTTCCTCACGTCTTTCTTGCCAACCGCTACAAGTTACAAAGTTTAACTAGTCGCCTCGACGTCTTGGCTCGACTATTCCACCGCTACAACTTGGGAGAAAATTTAAAACAATCATAAAGGGAAAGCTAGTGAGATGACTCAGTGAGTGGACGAAAATAACAAGGGTTTAAACTTAACTTAAAAATAAATCCATTTATTATGGCAAACTATAAAAATAATTGGGCACTAAGACCTCACGTCTCTCTTTAAAAACCCCTAGTTTTAAATTATTTTCATAAAATTCACTGAAACTCCATATAAAATCCAAATCTGAAATCCATTTTGAAAACTCTGATAAATCGATAAAACTGGTCAAGCTTCCAAAATATCAAATAAGAACTGAAATCTATGTTCTCACGAATTATCTTTGTAAATTGATCTAAAAAGAATGCTTTCATCTAATCCAATATCCAGAAATCCTGCCATACATGCGCAGGACCCACAACTTGACGTATGCATGCAGGGCCAATAATCCTGCCGTACATGCGCAGGGCCCACAACCTGCCGTACATATGCAGGGCCAGTAATCCTGCCGTACATGTGCAGAGCTGGGGTCTGTCATACACATGCAGGGCCAACAAACTGCCATACGTGCACGCAGGGTCACCCCCAAAGGGCAAGGCATCCCGGCACACAGCCCAAAGCCTATGTGTGTGCCGTGATGGGTCTCAAAGACATATACAATCTGATAACCTGGAGATACTAAATAGGGTGGCTTGAAATCATAAACTCCCGAAACTCCTTTCCCAAGATATAAAATACTTAACATTTCTCGACAAACCACGACTAATAAATCCTTGGCACAAGAGCCCCTTGAAATACAATATATTCTCAAACTCAAGCATGATAACATCTTTTGAATTTATTTATGTCTAGCCAAAGCATAAAATCCAGTATAACAAATTCCAAACCCAACGTCTAAGTCAAACTTATTTAAGAAATCTGTGAACTAAACTTGTGAACCAAATAATATTTCTAATTTAAATAAATCAAAGCTCAAATAAACTCAAACTAAAAATATGAATTAAATCATACAATCCATAAACAATTCATAAACAAAGTCCACTCACAGAGATAGCCTAGCTTTGGTCTCCGACTGGATCATCCCTAGACTCGAGAATGTCGCCTAACACGAGAATGACAAGGCGTTAGAATACTAATCAATTCAATTTAAGGTCGTAAAAAAAAAAGTGCGCGTGTCTAGGCATTTCGCTGCACAAATCTATATTTAACTATAGCCCAACTTATTTTCTGTCTTGACTCAAAACCCGATACCAATAGCTCGTTTTATCTGGTAAATTTCCCCAATTAACCTCCATTCTACCTAACTTGACCGAGGCTCGTTCAAGTGTCGTTTCAAAATCCAACAAATGTCCAATTTCAACCCAAAATCACCATTTCTCCAATGTGATTTAATCTAACTATTCTAATCCTCAATAAATCGTTCCTAAGGGTGAAAATCATTCCCAATTGCCATTAATCCTCCATGAACACTTTGAATTTCCAAAATTTCCGAAATGGGCATAAGCCCGAAATTTCCAACTTTCAATTTCCCTCAAAATTTTCCAAAATTTCTCATTCTAACCTTCAATTAGAGGTTCCTAAATGTGGAAATTGCCCAAAACACCTCACCATTTGCATTAAATCTGAAGATCTAAGCTAAACCCGAAATGACATAACCCCCAAAATCTCCCACTTCCAAATTCTTCAAATTCCTCAAATTCAATCCACCAATCGAGTCCCTACTCACCCTAAGTTCGTGTCTTACCCTTCAATTGCACAAAATAACCATCAATTTCACCCAACCATGGCCAAATCCGAAATGGGTCTCAAACCCCCAAATTCTTCATCCACAAATACTCAACATTAAACCACCAAATTAGAGGGGAAATAAAGCCTAGAGTGAGGGGAAGAAAACCCACCTAAAATGGAGAGGAGTAGTGCCAGAAAACTGGCCGAAATTTGAGGAGAGGACCAGCGAGAATGACAGCTTCCCAAGTTGGTTTCGTCGCGCGCAGGGGCTGGGCTAGCTAGAGGAGTAGCTGGGGAGGCTGGTCGGCGGCTGGGACAACTGGTCGACAGCTGGGGTGTCGTCGGCAGGTCTGGGTCGGCCGCAATGGGTTGGGTGGGTGTCGCGCAGAGGGAGAGGGAAGAGAAAGTCACGGGCTGGGGGGGCTGTGAGAGAGATAAAGGGGAGAGAGAGAGAGAGAGAATTCCAGAATTTTCTGGAATTCTAAAAGCCACTTTACCCAAAATTACAAGTTTGCCCCTCACCTTAACCCTTCATATTTCTCAAACCGTAGCTCCAAACGGCGCATGCTACGTGTCTATGAACTCGTGGAGTCGAGCTCTACGCAACCATGTCAAAGTAAAATCTAAAATCCAAGCAATTTAAAAAGTCAAATTTTGGGGCACTTGTCACGTGCATGACTTTTTAACCGTAGCTCTAAACAACCCATGCCGCATGTCAACGAACTTGTGAGCTCAAGACCTTCCTAATAGACCAAAGGTCAAAATTAAAATCCCACTCAAATAAAAAGTCAACTGTGAGCCCTATTAAAATTCACTTAGGAAGGTACGGGCCGTTACAAAAAACTTTAGGTAAAGAAGTCTTCCTAGAATTCCTAGAAAGACCCAAACAAAGAGATATTAATACTATTCAAGATCTTCTAGTCAAAAACAAATTAAGCCTCCTAGAAAGAAAGAAAGCCCAAATCAATTTTCTCAAACAAGAAATTGAAATTAAAAGAATAGAAACCCAACTAACCCAACCAAAACTTGTTCAACAAATTGAACAATTTAAATCCAAGCTGATTAAAGAAATTACGGCCAAAAACCCAAACGCCTTTACCCATAGGAGACAGTACTTTGTTACTCTCCCCTATGAAAAGGATTTTGATGAAGCAAGATCCCCGCTAAGTCAAGGCCCATCCAGATGAGCCAAGACTTAATGGAATACTGCAAAAAGGAAATCAACAATCTTCTAAACAAAGGTCTGATCTGACCCAGCAAATCTCCTTGGAGCTGCTCAGCCTTCTATGTTCAGAAAGCCTCTGAACTGGAACGAGGAGCCCCAAGACTGGTGATTAACTACAAACCCTTAAACAAAGCCCTCCAATGGATCAGGTACCCCATTCCCAACAAAAGAGATCTACTCAAAAGATTAGTTAACGCTAATGTTTTCTCAAAATTCGATCTCAAATCAAGCTTTTGGCAAGTCCAAATTACTGAAAAGGATCGAAACAAAACAGCCTTCAATGTTCCCTTTGGGCAATACGAATGGACCGTAATGCCCTTTGGCCTCAAAAATGCTCCCTTTGAATTCCAAAAAATGATGAATGATATTTTCAATCCATATACTAATTTCTCCTTAGTATACAATGACGATGTCCTTATCTTCTCAAAATCAATTAACCAACACTGGAAACACCTAAACCTTTTCTTCAGAATCATCGAAGAAAATGGCTTAGTTCTTTCCTCAAAAAAGATTACCTTGTTCCAAACAAAAATCAGATTCTTGGGACACAACATTTATCAAAATTCAATAGTCCCAATCTCAAGAATTATAGAATTTGCTGACAAATTTCCAGATGAACTCAAAGACAAAACTAAACTACAAAGGTTTTTAGGATGTCTGAACTATGTCTTAGACTTCATCCAAGAATTGACTCTCATTTGCAAACCCTTATACCAAAGGCTTAAAACGAACCCTCCTCCTTGGTCAGAAGAACATACCCAAGTAGTCAAAAGGGTTAAGGGCTTAGTCAAACACCTCCCCTGTCTTAATCTCCTGGATGAATCTGCTTTCAAAATTGTTGAAACAGATGCATCCAATTTAGGATTTGGAGGAATACTCAAACAAAAGTACCCAAATCAGCCAGAACAATTAGTTAGGTTCACCTCAGGAATCTGGAACCCAACCCAAGCCAAATACAGCACTATTAAAAAAGAAATTCTATGTATCACAAAATTTCAAGATGATTTACTTAATCAAAAATTTTTTTCACGAATTGATTGCAAAGCAACAAAAGATGTTTTAGAAAAAGATGTCAAAAATTTGGCAGCAAAACAAATTTTTGCTAGATGGAAAGCTTTACTCTCAATTTTTGATTTTAACATTGAATTTATCGAAGGTGATCAAAATTCTCTCCTTGACTTTCTTACCAGGGAATTTCTCCAAGGAAAATGAGTGAGAAAGCCTCCCCATCCACAAAGGCATCTTATGCCAAAAACCCAAAAATCACAAAAGAAACACCAAAGTCTTCCCCAAGTTTTATCAATATTCTTGGTCAAGACATCCCAATCACAAATACTTTTCAAGCTCTCAGCAGGCCTGCTTCTCATAAGGCCTCAGCCTCTTCAAATAAAAGTCTATATTATTGCAATTCCCAACCAAGTGTAATCTCATATATTGAGGAAGAGGTTGATGACCCTGACCCTTATATGATTTTACAAAAATTAACTTATCCCAATTTTTTCCTAGCAACAAATCCAGCAAACACTCAAAAATATTATGCATTTATTCTGGTGGACACTGATTCAATTATTATTACTCACAACAAAACCCAGGATCAAGTTACTCATTCAAAAATCCAGATCAAAAAGGTTTTAACTCTTAGTGACTGGGGACAACACCCCAACACTATGAAAAAACTTTCTCAAAAATTTTCCCCTCAGTTTTATTGTTACTGGGACTACATTGATGCCTGGTCAAATGTTTTTTACCTCCAAAATAAGGCTAGGTAGCATTCGTGGTTCATCTTCTTCTGCCACAATTTCAAACTCAAAGTTCCTTTTTGGTTCAAAGACATCTGGCATCGGTTTGGTGCTATAGATGAAATTCTTCCAAACAATCTTGTTCCAATTTTCCAATTTTTTCAAATGAATTTAAAGTCAACAAATCTTCAAACAATCGATCCATTATTTTGGTTCGTCTGCTCAATGAATATTGCGTGGATTTTCTCCGGGGAAATCTACACAACACAAAGGACTCTCTCCCAGAGTCCCTGCTTTATGCACAGATACAAAGTCAAGTGGTGGGACAGATTCAAGACTGACCGCATCACAAAACCTGCGGTCATGGACTGGTTCAAATGCCACCCCCAATTCTCAAATGCCAAGGTGGTCCTACACAATGAAGACCATGCACAATTTCTTCTACAAAAATCAAAGATCCAGAGTGACTTGTCTTCTGTCACTTCCCGCAAAGAATACGCCAAGAAACTAAAGGAAGTACTCAGCCAAATTTCCCAAAGTGATGAAGACAACTCAAGCTCTGACAGTCAGGTGCCCACACCGGCCCCTTACTTTCAAGATTCTCAAGACCCTTGCTATATACATAATGAACACAATAGTGGAACTACAAAAAGATAAATGTGGAAATAGAAGGTGGCAAACAAGCCAAGTAAACCTAGAAATACCAGAAGAACTAATAGTAAAAGCACCCCTTATTAAAGTAAAGGAGAAAATAACTTTCTAGATATGGATAACAGAATATAGCATATATGGGGAAGAACGAAAAACATTAGAATTCGGATTAAGAAAGGTAGATGCAGATTACCAGAGTTTTTGTTATAATACAGATGACAGCCATAAGACAGGATATTTTAATAACATATTTCAAGAAAACAACAATCAAAATAGAAAGATCATGTCCGTTCAGAGAAGCTGGATGTATAATCCAATAACCTATCAAGAAGAGACTACAATATTTTTAGGATACATAAGAAAAGGTGTGGAATATACCTTTATCATAAATAACCAGCCCATAGCTAAAGGCTTAGCCCAAGAAGTAAGAAGCTCGATGGTATAAAGATAGGATAAGAAATAATAAAAGATCCGCCCATAAAAGGCCAAGGTGAGTTAGAATTACCAAAGCATTATATACCTATATAAAGACAGAAAACTAGACTATCCAGAAACCTCGCGGATGTATAATGAAAAGAGCCCAAGTAAGCCTCATATTAGGCCTATTCGAAGAAAAGCGAAGGAGATATAGGAATCGTAGAAAGAATCATTATAAGTACTATAAAAGAACCACTGAAATAGAAAAAAGACAGTTTGAAGAAATAGAACAGGCCCATATAAACTTGGGTCGAACCCAACTATTGGAGCCATTACCTAACGTAGATATTGCGGCAAGACAGTTGAACTCCCGCCTTAACATTCTAGAGGCCCAAGAAACACCAGATAACAGTGTAAAGGCCTAGGAAGAGATTAAGATGACAGTTGCAGAAGAAGAGTGTGGGAGGGGAACCCACCTCCGAAAGGCAAGAAACATATGGGGAAGTAGTTTCTCGTGTCTCGATTAGCGTTCTAGACCTAAGGAACAACTTTAAGTGTTAAGAATGCAGGAAAACGTCATTTGGGTGCACGCTAAGTGCAATTTGGTTGACGTTGCACCAAAACATGCCCGGTTGGCACGAAAGAGATGAGGAAGCACTTTCCAATGTTCTGATTAGCATGCTAGCCCTAAAGAACCACTTTAGGTGTTAAGAATGAACCAAAACATCATTTCAGTGCATACTCAGTACAGTTTGGCCAAAGTTGTAACAAAAAGTTATCGGTTGGCAAGAAAGACATGGGAAAGCGCTTTCTCATGCTTGGATTTGCATTCTAGACCTAACAAAGCACATTCCGTGTTTAGAAGGAGTGGAAACGTCATTTCGGCGCATACTCAGTCCAATTTCGTCCAATCTTCCACCGAAACATGCCCGGTTGGCAAGAAATTAGATATGGGGAAGCACTTTCTCGTGCTTGGATTAGCGTTTTAGCCCTCAAGAAGCAACTTTTTGTTACGAACGCATGAAAATATCATTTCGGTGCATACTTAATCTAATTTCGTTCAAGTTACATCAAAACGTGCCCTGTTGGCAATAAGGACATTAGGAAGCACCTTCTCTTATTTGGATTGGCGTTCTAACCTGAATGAACAACTTTAGGTGTTAAGAATGCGTGAAACATCATTTCGGTGCACACCATGTACAATTTGGTTAAAGTTACACCAAATCGTGCTCGGTTGCCAAGAAGCACGTTCTCACGCTTCGATTAGCATTCCAGACCTCAAGAAGCACATTTTGTATTAAGAAAGAACTAAAAAATCATTTTAGTGCAGGCTTAGTCTACTTTCGTGTAAATTGCATCAAAACGTGCCCGGTTGGCAAGAAAGACAAGAGGAAGCACTTTCTCATGTCTCGATTAGCGTGCTAGCCCTAAAGAACCACTTTAGGTGTTAAGAATGCACGAAAACATCATTTCGGTGCATACTCAGTCCAAATTCGCCCAAATTGCACCAAAACATTCTTACTTGCGAAGAAAGACATGAGGAAGCACTTTCCCATTTCTCGATTAGCGTGCTAACCCTAAAGAAGCACTTTAGGTGTAACGAGGGCACGAAAACGTCATTTCGGTGCACACTAAGTCCGATTTGATTATAGTTACACCAAAACGTTCTCGATCGGCGTGAGAGACATTGGGAAGCACTTTCTGATGTCTTGATTAGCATTCTAGCCGTAAAGAACCACTTTAGGTGCTAAGAATACACGAATACGTCATTTCAGCGCACATTGAGTCAAATTTGGGTTAATGTTGCACTAAAACGTGCTCGGTTGGCAAGAAAGACATGGGGAAGCACTTTCTCTTGTTTGATGTTTTCGTTACTTCTAAACATGAAATGTGCTTCCCTAGGGTTAGGATGCTAATGCAAGCATGAGAAAGCGCTTCCCCATGTCTTTCTTGCCAACCGATAACGTTTTCGTGCAACTTGAACCAAATCGTACCGAGTGTGCACCGAAACGACGTTTTTGTTCCTTCTTAACACCTAAAGTTGTTCCTAAGGGCTAGCAAGCTAATTGAGACATTAGAGAGTGCTTCCTCATCCCTTTCTTGCCAACCAGGCACGTTTTGGTGCAACTTTGACCAAGTTGGACTGAGTATGCACCGAAAAGACACTTTTGTTGCATCCTAACACGAAATGTGCTTCTTTTAGGCTTAGAACGCTAATCCAAGCATGAGAAAGTGCATCCCTATGTCTTTCTTGCCAACCGAGCGCGTTTTGTTGCTACGTTAGCCAAATTTGACCTTCAATGTGCACCGAAACCACGTACTCGTGCATTCTTGGCACCTAAAGTAGTTCATTTGGGCCAGAACGCCAATCTGCACACGAGAAAGTGGTTCCTATGTGTTTCTTGTAAACCGAGCACGTTTTGGTGCAACTTTAACCGAATTGGACTAAGTGCGCACCGAAATGACGTATTCGTGCACTCTCAGCACCCAAAGTTGTTCTCTCGGGCGTGCACGATAATCGAGACATGAGAAAGTGCTTCCCCACGTCTTTCTTGCCAACAGGGAACATTTCGGTGTAACTTCAATCAAATTGGACTCAGTGCACACCGAAATGACCTTTTCGTGCATTCTTAAGACCTAAAGTGGTTCTTTTTGGACGAATTTGGACTGAGTGTGCACCGAAATGATGTCTTCGTGCATTCTTCACACCTAAAGTGGCTCCTTAGGGCTAGCACGCAAATCGGGACATAAGAAAGTGCTTCCTCAAGTCTTTCATGCCAACCGGGCACGTTTTGTTGCAATTTAGACGAAAGCACGCACTAAAATGACCTTTGAGTTCATTCTTAACACGAAGTGTGCTTCTTGAGGGCTAGAACGTTAATCCAAGTACGAGAACGTGCTTCTTGCCAACCGAGCACGTTTTGGCGCAACTTTAACCAAATTGTGCGCGGTGTGCACCGAAATGACGCTCCATGCATTCTTAACACCTAAAGTGGTTCATTTGGGCTAGAACGCTAATCCAAACAAGAGAGAGTGCCTCCTCATGTCTTTATTGCCAACCGGGTACGTTTTGGTGCAATCGAAACGAAACTAGATTGAGTAAGCACCGAAATGATGTTTTCGTGCGTTCTTACCCAAAAAAGGTGCTTCTTGAGGGCTAGAACGCTAATCCAAGCATGAGAAAGTGCTTCCCCATATCTTTCTTGCCAACAGGGCAGGTTTTGGTGCAAATTGCACGAAGTTTGACTGAGCACGCACCGAAGTGATATTTTCGTTACTTTAAACACGAAATGTGCTTTTCTAGGGCTAGGATGCTAATGCAAGCATGAGAAAGCGCTTCCCCATGTCTTTCTTGCCAACCGATAACGTTTTCGTGCAACTTGAACCAAATCGTACCGAGTGTGTGCCAAAACAACGTTTTCGTTCCTTCTTAACACCTAAAGTTGTTCCTGAGGACTAGCCCTCTAATAGAGACATTAGAGAGTGCTTCCTCATCCCTTGATAACTTTTTGGTGCGACTTGAACCAAATCGTACAATGTGTGCACCGAAACGACGTTTTCGTTCCTTCTTAACACCTAAAGTTGTTCCTGAGGGCTAGCACGCTAATCGAGACATTAGAGAGTGCTTCCTCATCCCTTTCTTGCCAACCGTGATAGAATCTTGAGGGCTCTCTTGAGTTCCCTAATTGCCAACCTTGTGCGTCGGATCTCCCATTGAGCAGTTCGAAGGTGCCTAAGGCGACGGTAGTATTGACTGGCTATCTGGGCTTGTAGGAATTGTTCTTGACAAAACCTATGGTCAGCTATTAATCCTGGAAGGATAATCCTTTCTAGGTGGTTGAGCTGGGATTGTAATTGGAATCTTGAATGCATAAATAAAACCTTGAAAATACTTTGATATTAAAATACTTGAAAATACAAAGTACAATTGTACCTTGATAACTTGAAAATACACTTGAAAACCTTGAACTTGAAGAAGGCTTTGCATAAAAGCTTCTTTGGGGTAGAGAGGATCGAACCCTAATACTAGGCTCTCTCCTTTTTTTTTTTTTTTTGATCCTTTTTCGATCCTTTTTTTGATCCTTTTTTTTTTCAATGCCAACAACCCTGGCAACTGAGTGTATTTATAGCTAAACCAGCTATCCTTGAATTGTCTTCCATTTAATTGTTGCTTGAGGTCCGATTACAAGAATCGCACACCTGGAAAGGTAAACAGGGAAGATTCTTCACTGTAGTACCACGTTGAGGGTTGCTGTAGATGAGTGCGGTTACTGTGCACTTATCTCCTGGAAAGTTCCTTGTCTTGTTCTGGCATGTGAACTTGCCACCCTGAAAGTTGAATGGCCAGCGGGGCCCATTAAGAGGCTCTCTGTCAATCCATCCGTAATGGGAGACAGGCAGCATCTTATCCTTGTCAAAAGTCATCCAGATTCCCAAATTGAGTCTCTGGGTCTTGAGAGTCTTGAAAATAGGGGGCTGTTGAGGACCCCTCCTTGGTGTTGTCTTCGTCATCACTACATGAGATCTGACTCAGAGCATCCTTGAGTTTCCTGGCATAATCCCTGCGTGAGGAGACTGTAGACAGGTCACTTTGAATTTTGGCCTTCTCCAAGAGGAATTGGGCTTGCTCCTCATTGTGTGGGGCCACCTTGTTACTTGAAAAGCTGGGATGGGCCTTGAACCATTCCAGGACAGTCGCCATGGTGACTCGATCTGTCTGGATACCATCCCACCATTTAACCTTGTATCTTCTCATGAGGAAGGGAGCTTCGTCATGAGACCTTGGCTCGACATAGATTTCCCAAGAGAAAATCCACGCAAGGTCCATTGCACAAAAGAACCAGAAAAGTGATTCTTTTATTGATAAATCCTTGGTTTTTAAAATCTTTTGAAAACTTTGATAAGCCTTCATAAGGCTACTTGGAAGAATTTCCTCTATTGGTCCAAATTTTTTCCAAACATCTTTGAACCAGTAGGGGGCCTTGAAATTGAAATTTTTATTGAAATAAATGAACCATGAGTGAGTCCTGGCCTTGTTTTGTAAATAAAAGACATTTGTCCAGGCATCCACATAGTCCCAATAACAATAAACTTGATGAGTAAATCATTGAGAAAGCCTTTTCATTGTATTGGGGTGTTGTCCCCAATCCTTGAAAGATAAAATCCTTTTAATCTGCATTTTTGAATGTGTAACTTGATCTTGGTTTTTATTGTGCGTAACAACAATTGAATCAGTATCTACCAGGATAAACTCATAAAACTTTTGAGTATTCTGGGGATGCGTTGATAAAAAGAAATTTGGAAAAGTTAAGGCTTTTAATATCATATAAGGGTCTGGGTGCATAACCTCATCCTCAATATAAGATATTATGCCTGTTTGACTTTTACAAAAATATAAGCTTTTGTTGGCCGAAGCCCCTTGAGTAACTGTAGAGGCCGTAGCCTGTTGTCGTTGTAGAACTTGGTAGGAATTAGAGATGGGAACCTCTTTTCCTAAAACATTGAGAAAGCTTGGGGGTTTTTGGGCATAAGAGCCCTTTGTTGAGGGTGTTGCCTTGGAAGAACTCATTGAAAACCTTTGAAATTCTTTGAAACTTTCTTTTGTAAAGAAGTTTTGTTGAAAACTTGGTTTTGAAATCCATTTCTTATCAATATATACTAGTTTAGTATAGGGATTGGTAAGGGATTCTGGGAAACCTTGGGGACCTTGGAAGGAAGATGAACAGCTTGTTCTTATCCTATTGACCTTGTGATTGACCAGAAGTTTCTGGATTGCCTTAAAGTCCTTGGGCTTGTCTAAGAATCTAAGGGTAACCTTATTTCCTAGATGGGTTGCGTTGAGTCCTTCTGGGCTTACCATGAAAGGCTGGAGTAGGTTTAGGAAGGGAGTTCCTAAAATTACCTCTCGATCCATGTTAGTCACAACAGTGAACGAGACTTGGACTCTTGTGGACCCAAAATATGGGCCTGTGGAACCTTGTAATTACTGTAGAGGGCGGATCCATTTGCTGTGCTTAAACAGTCATGGGCCTCTAAGTAATACCTTGGAGGGATGATTTCGTTGCAGATACAGTTTGAATCTGCTCCAGAGTCCAATAAGGCCACAATTGTGGTCTCAAAATCCTTGACCTTGATGGTGACCGGAGCCTTCCACTTTTGGAATGGCATTTGGGTGATTGTTTCGAGGAACTTGTCCTCCCTTGGTGAAGATGGAGTTTCTTCAGGGGATGAGTCATCAGGATGACCATTCGTAATAGTCAGCTGGGACTCAAGAGTCCTGACCCTGACCTTGAGTTTAGTTAACTCATCCCTGAGTTTAGCTAATTCCTGTTGGAGTTCCAACAGTGTTAGCTCCTTGGGCTTTGGTCCAGATAGGCTATCTAGGATTTCCGTAAAATCCAGATACCTATGGGCCAGAAAAGTCTCAGAAGACTGGGTTTGGTCTTCCAAGATAGACTTGAGGGCTTTGAGATATTGGGCCTGGATTTCCGGGCTTTCTATCTCCAAAGCATGGTTGAGGAGGTCAGCCTTGGTCTTTTGGTCAATGACCCTGACCTTCCTTGAGCAGGTACCCACCTTCTGTTTTCCCCTATTCTTAGAGGAACAGTCAAGGCAGACCTCTGGCCATTGGGAGACCTGACTGTGGGAGTCCTCATCACTGTCTGAAGAGGCCCAGTCAAGTTCGTTGAGCCCAAAGTTAGAGGAGTCTTCATCAGAAGAGGCCTCTGGGCTTGAGTCCTGTGCTAGGACATTCAAGATCCTAGCCTTGTCCTTGGGATCCATTTGGATCTTCTCAAGAATTACCCTTACCTTGCATTGGGACTTGTAGTGGCCTGGCTGGTTACACTTGTAACAGACCGGTTCCCTACCTTAGGTCTTACCGTGCTGAGGCCTTTTGGGTTTCTGGAACCCCTTGTCCTTTGATGGCCATTGGGCCTTTTCCTTGAAGGGTTTCCTTTTTTGGACCTTATGTTTGGGCTTACCGGGTCCTACTCCTGTAAGTCCAAACTGTTCACAGAAATTTCCTAACTCACCCTTTGAGTTAAGACGTTCCTGTTTGATTTGTTCCTTGAGCCTGAGATCAGTACAGAGTTCTAACCCAACAGTGTTAACAACTCCTATGATCTGGCCATAAGTGAGGGTATTGTAGGGGATCCTACCGTTGAAGATTTGCCTAAGCCTTGATCTAACCTTTTTAGCAAAAAGGTTGGGAAGTCCAGAGATGAACTTCTCCTTCCAAAATGCTTGCGCACAGTCTTTTCTCATCAGAACCCTGGTGAGAAAGACATCCTTGTACCAGGTAAAATCCTGGAGCTTGCGGCACTTGAGGTTGGTCAGAGTTTCCTCTGTCCTGTTGAGAAGGTTGTCACCATCTCCGATGAAATGCCTGAGGATGGCATAGATCAAAGTGGCAACAGAATTGGAAATTGGTTGACCTTGAGGGTTAAGGATGACATTACCATCCTTGTCCTTGCGAACACTATCCTTAATAGTTGTTCGGTCGTTGTCGCTGAGATAATGGTCCCACCACGCTTTGAGCTGTCCTGTTAATCCTGCAAGCAGGATTTCCAGAACCTCAGCTTCGGACTTCCTTCCTCCGAAGACGTTGGCGTACATAACCATTTTCTCTAAAACTTGGATTAGATGGTACTCTGTTTTCCCATCGATATTCCATTCTTACAACTGGGTTGCACTGAAGGAATGTTGAGGCATCTCCTTGACCTCGTACTGAAGGTCAATAGGAGAAGGTCTTGAATAGTAAGGCCTTGGACTTGAGAAATTGAGGGTTTGGATCTGGGGTTGGTTAATTACCTTGATGGAACTGGATGGTTCCGAAAGACTTAAGCCTTGTAGCTTGAAGTTGATCTCACTAAGGATCTGGCTATCCGTAGGGATCTGGTTGTCCTTTGAAAGTTCAAAGGCCTTGAAAATTGGGCTTTCGTTGACAGGCCCTTTTTCCTTTGAACTTGTCTCGGGAACAGGTTCCTGTTTAGTAACTTGGGCTTCTATTCGATCAAGCTGATCTCCTAGAGAGTCCAAGTACTGGTTGGTAAAGTTGTTTTGGTCAACAACTTTCTTAATATCCTGGGTGTTCACCTCTCGGTCTTGAACACTGATTGCCTTGAAGGGAGAGGTTTTAACTGCAGAACCCCTTACAGTTAAGGTTACCTCTTCCAAAGGTGGTCTCTTGGATTCTACTACCTTGGTAGCAGTGACCCAAGCCTTGGTTGGTTTGCTAGAGACGTTGACCCTAGACTTTGGCTTAAAAGGATACGTAATCCTTTCGTTGGGACAGTGTATCTCCTTCATCCAATCGAAGAAGAACACATGGATCTTGTGTTTGTTAAGAAAAGCATAATACTTTTCTTGCGTTGAAGGTAGGTCAAAGTTCTTGGTAAACCAAGCCCTTTTCTCTGCATTTTCCTTGGAATAGTACTCCTTTCGGAGGTACTCCTTGTCTATCACAAATTCAGACCTTGAAAGTGTGAAGATTTGGGGATCCGAGGTGTCCATCATTGAAGATAAGGTTGGGGAACCTATACCTTCCTCTTGATAATGGATTTCAGGAATCCGATCTTTGGAGACACTTTCCACTTGGAAAGGAGCCTTACCTGTTGATTTCCTAAGCAACTGGGCTTCGGATTCAACACTTGAGGTTTCACCTAGGTTGTGCTTGGGGTTGAGGTTCGTAACCTCACTGGTTGACACAGACTTAGCCTTGAGACGCCTTGAAGACTGTTCGTGACCTAGGTCAGAGGTTGACCGTCGGGCAGAGGAATAGTCATCCAGGACAATCTTCGTTGATCGTTGGTTGGAAAACTTGATACCTACAGAACCATCTGGCTCTTCGTAGATATAATCCAGTTGTTGATTCTGGATTCGTTGAGTGGGGACAGCATCAGCCAGTCTCCATTCGCTGGGCAGAACGATGTCGTGCCAGCAAATAGTTCTTGGGATGCTAACGTTGGACTTTCTTAGATCAGTTTCTAAGAGAAGTGTTGACCCAACTGGGTTTGTCACTAAAGCCTCGGGAAGAATCAGGGTCTTCAGGAGCTTGTAGTGAACCTTGAAGATGACTGCCATGGGCTGAGAGCCACTTGACATGTCATAACCTTGGGTTTTGACGTTGAGAGTAAGCGCGTTGAGAATTCCTGGGTCAGAAGTAGACACAGGGAAATTGGGGCAGCAGTCGAAATGGATTTGACCATTGCAGAGACTGGATTCCACCAGTTCGAGCATCGAGTCCGAAAACTTGTTGTGTCTACAGTCTCGAAGGGCTACAAGCACAGACGTTGAAAGACCATTCCTGGTCAGGGGCTTGATTCCTACTTGTACCAGTCCGATATGGAGGTACTTGTAGGACCTTGAGAATTCCTTGACAACTTCTGGTGTAAGAAGTTGTATACGCTGGTTATCGGCTTCTAAGGGTATTGCCCTTTCCTCTACCTTGATGGTTTGCCTTGAGGAAAAGTCAAACTTTCCTACCCTATAGACCTCCTTGTAGCTCCTCCTTAGAAGAGTCCAATTATACAGGCTGGTCATTGGGAATTCTTGAGGACAACTAAGCTCTTCACTGTTGAAGATCTCACCTAGTGGTTGAGAATCCATTACCCTAGACACTTGAAGTTGAGGAAGAGATTGGGTGGTTGCTAACCTAACCTTCTAGACCCTTTCCTGCCCTTCACCTCTTATCTGGACTTACGACGGGACTTATGTTCTCCTTGCCCTATGGCCATGAGGTCCTTGGGGTTTGGTTCTTCGATCCTAGAACAATCAGGTTTCTGTGGTACCCTCTCTCTCTCCCCCCTTTAAGTGGCACGTTTTGTTGCTACGTTAGCCAAATTTGACCTTTAGTGTGCACCAAAACCACGTACTCGTGCATTCTTAGCACCTAAAGTAGTTCATTTGGGCCAGAACGCCAATCCACACACGAGAAAGTGGTTCCCATGTGTTTCTTGTCAACCGAGTACGTTTTGGTGCAACTTTAACCGAATTGGACTAAGTGCGCACCGAAATGATGTATTCGTGCACTCTCAGCACCCAAAGTTGTTCTCTCGAGCGTGCACGGTAATCGAGACATGAGAAAGTGCTTCCCCACGTCTTTCTTGCCAACCGGGAACGTTTTGGTGTAACTTCAATCAAATTGGACTCAGTGCACACCGAAATGGCCTTTTCGTGCATTCTTAAGACCTAAAGTGGTTCTTTTCGGACGAATTTGGACAGAGTGTACACCGAAATGATGGCTTCGTGCATTCTTCACACCTAAAGTGGCTCCTTAGGGCGAGCACCCAAATCGGGACATGAGAAAGTGCTTCCTCACGTCTTTCTTGCCAACCGGGCACGTTTTGTTGCAATTTAGACGAAAGCATGCACCGAAATGACCTTTGAGTTCATTCTTAACACGAAGTGTGCTTCTTGAGGGCTAGAAAGTTAATCCAAGCACGAGAACGTGCTTCTTGCCAACCGAGCACGTTTTGGTGCAACTTTAACCAAATTGTGCGTGGTGTGCGCCGAAACGACGCTCCATGCATTCTTAACACCTAAAGCGGTTCATTTGGGCTAGAACGCTAATCCAAACATAAGAGAGTGCCTCCTCATGTCTTTATTGCGAACCGGGTACGTTTTGGTGCAATCGAAACGAAGCTAGATTGAGTAAGCACCAAAATGATGTTTTCGTGCGTTCTTACCCAAAAAAAGTTTGTTGCGGTTTACACGAAAGCATGCACCGAAATGTCCTTTGAGTTGAAATGTGCTTCTCTAGGGCTAGGATGCTAGCTAGAACGTTAATCCAAGCACGAGCACGTGCTTCTTGCCAACCGAGCACGTTTCGGTGCAACTTGAACCAAATCGTACCGAGTGTGCACCGAAACGACGTTTTCGTTCCTTCCTAACACCTAAAGTTGTTCCTGAGGGCTAGCACGCTAATCGAGGCAATAGAGAGTGCTTCCTCATCCCTTTCTTGCCAACCGGCCACGTTTTGGTGCAACTTTGACCAAGTTGGACTGAGTATGGACCGAAAAGACACTTTTGTTGCATCCTAACACGAAATGTGCTTCTTTTAGGCTTAGAACGCTAATCCAAGCATGAGAAAGTGCATCCCTATGTCTTTCTTGCCAACCGAGCGCGTTTTGTTGCTACGTTAGCCAAATTTGACCTTCAATGTGCACCGTAACCACGTACTCGTGCATTCTTAGCACCTAAAGTAGTTCATTTGGGCCAGAACGCCAATCCACACACGAGAAAGTGGTTCCCATGTGTTTCTTGCCAACCGAGCACATTTCGGTGCAACTTTGACCGAATTGGACTAAGTGCGCATCGAAATGACGTACTCGTGCACTCTCAGCACCCAAANCACCCAAAGTTGTTCTCTCGGGCGTGCACGGTAATCGAGACATGAGAAAGTGCTTCCCCACGTCTTTCTTGCCAACCGGGAACGTTTTTGTGTAACTTCAATCAAATTGGACTCAGTGCACACCGAAATGACCTTTTCGTGCATTCTTAAGACCAAAAGTGGTTCTTTTAGGACGAATTTGGACTGTGTGTGCACTGAAATGATGTCTTCGTGCAATCCTCACACCTAAAGTGGCTCCTTAGGGCTAGCACGCAAATCAGAACATGAGAAAGTGCTTCCTCACGTCTTTCTTGCCAACCGGGCACGTTTTGTTGCGGTTTACACGAAAGCATGCACCGAAATGACCTTTGAGTTCATTCTTAACACGAAGTGTGCTTCTTGAGGGCTAGAACGTTAATCCAAGCATGAGAACGTGCTTCTTGCCAACCGAGCACGTTTTGGGGCAACGTTATCCAAATCGTGCGCGGTGTCCACTGAAATGATGCTCCATGCATTCTTAACGCCTAAAGTGGTTCATTTGGGCTAGAACGCTAATCCAAACAAGAGAGAGTGCCTCCTCATGTCTTTATTGCCAATCGGGTACGTTGTGGTGCAATCGAAACGAAACTGGATTGAGTAAGCACCGAAATGATGTTTCGTGCGTTTGTACCCAAAAAAGGTGCTTCCTGAGGGCTAGAACGCTATTCCAAGCATGAGAAATTGCTTCCCCATATCTTTCTTGCCAACCGGGCATGTTTTGGTGCAAATTGCACGAAGTTGGACTGAGCATGCGCCGAAGTGATGTTTTCGTTACATCTAAACACGAAATGTGCTTCTCTAGGGCTGGGGTGCTAATGCAAGCATGCGAAAGCGCTTCCCCATGTCTTTCTTGCCAACCGATAACGTTTTGGTGCAACTTGAACCAAATCGTACCGAGGGTGCACCGAAACGACGTTTTCGTTCCTTCTTAACACCTAAAGTTGTTCCTGAGGGCTAGCACGCTAATCGACGCAATAGAGAGTGCTTCCTCATCCCTTTCTTCCCAACCGGGGACGTTTTGGTGCAACTTTGACCAAGTTGGATTGAGTATGCACCGAAAAGACACTTTTGTTGCATCCAAAACACGAAATGTGCTTCTTTTGGGCTTAGAACGCTAATCCAAGCATGAGAAAGTGCATCCCTATGTCTTTCTTGCCAATTGAGCGCGTTTTGTTGCTACGTTAGCCAAATTTGACCTTCAATGTGCACCGAAACCACGTACTCGTGCATTCTTAGCACCTAAAGTAGTTCATTTGGGCCAGAACGCCAATCCACACACGAGAAAGTGGTTCCCATGTGTTTCTTGTCAACCGAGCACGTTTTGGTGCAACTTTAACCGAATTGGACTAAGTGCGCACCGAAATGACGTACTCGTGCACTCTCAGCACCCAAAGTTGTTCGCACGGGCGTGCACGGTAATCGAGACTTTAGAAAGTGCTTCCCCACGTCTTTCTTGCCAACCGGGAACGTTTTGGTGTAACTGCAATCAAATTGGACCCAGTGCACACCGAAATGACCTTTTCGTGCATTCTTAAGACCAAAAGGGGTTCTTTTTGGACGAATTTGGACTGAGTGTGCACCGAAACGATCTCTTCGTGCATTCTTCACACCTGAAGTGGCTCCTTAGGGCTAGCACGCAAATCGGGACATGAGAAAGTGCTTCCTCACGTCTTTCTTGCCAACCGGGCACCTTTTGTTGCAATTTACACGAAAGCATGCACCGAAATGACCTTTGAGTTCATTCTTAACACGAAGTGTGCTTCTTGAGGGCTAGAACATTAATCCAAGCACGAGAACGTGCTTCTTGCCAACCGAGCACGTTTCGGCGCAACTTTAACCGAATCGTGCGCGGTGTGCACCGAAATGACGCTCCATGCATTCTTAACGCCTAAAGTGGTTCATTTGGGCTAGAACGCTAATCCAAACAAGAGAGAGTGCCTCCTCATGTCTTTATTGCCAACCGGGTACGTTTTGGTGCAATCGAAACGAAACTAGATTGAGTAAGCACCGAAATGATGTTTTCGTGCGTTCTTACCCAAAAAAGGTGCTTCTTGAGGGCTAGAACGCTAATCCAAGCATGAGAAAGTGCTTCCCCATATCTTTCTTGCCAACCGGGCAGGTTTTGGTGGAAATTGCACGAAGTTGGACTGAGCACGCGCCGAAGTGATGTTTTCGTTACTTCTAAACACGAAATGTGCCTCTCTAGGGCTAAGATGCTAATGGAAGCATGAGAAAGCGCTTCCCCATGTCTTTCTTGCCAACCGATAATGTTTTGGTGCAACTTGAACCAAATCGTACCGAGTGTGCACCGAAACGAAGTTTTTGTTCCTTCCTAACACCTAAAGTTGTTTCTGAGGGATAGCACGCTAATCGAGGCAATAGAGAGTGCTTCCTCATCCCTTTCTTGCCAACCGGGCACGTTTTGGTGCAACTTTGACCAAGTTGGACTGAGTATGCACCGAAAAGACACTTTTGTTGCATCCTAACACGGAATGAGCTTCTTTTAGGCTTAGAACGCTAATCCAAGCATGAGAAAGTGCATCCCTATGTCTTTCTTGCCAACCGAGCGCGTTTTGTTGCTACGTTAGCTAAATTTGACCTTCAATGTGCACCAAAACCACGTACTCGTGCATTCTTAGCACCTAAAGTAGTTCATTTGGGCCAGAACGCCAATCCACACACGAGAAAGTGGTTCCCATGTGTTTCTTGTCAACCGAGCACGTTTAGGTGCAACTTTGACCGAATTGGACTAAGTGCGCATCGAAATGACGTACTCGTGCACTCTCAGCACCCAAAGTTGTTCTCACGGGTGTGCACGGTAATCCAGACATGAGAACGTGCTTCCCCATGTCTTTCTTGCCAACCGGGAACGTTTTGGTGTAACTTCAATCAAATTGGACTCAGTGCACACCGAAATGACCTTTTCGTGCATTCTTAAGACCTAAAGTGGTTATTTTCGGACGAATTTGGATTGGGTATGCACCGAAATGATGTCTTCGTGCATTCTTCACACCTAAAGTGGCTCCTTAGGGCTAGCACGCAAACCGGGACATGAGAAAGTGCTTCCTCACGTCTTTCTTGCCAACCGGGTACGTTTTGTTGCGGTTTACACGAAAGCATGCACCGAAATGACCTTTGAGTTCATTCTTAACACGAAGTCTGCTTCTTGAGGGCTTGAACGTTAATCCAAGCACGAGAACGTGCTTCTTGCCAACCGAGCACGTTTTGGCGCAACTTTAACCAAATTGTGCGCGGTGTGCACCGAAATGACGCTCCATGCATTCTTAACACCTAAAGTGGTTCATTTGGGCTAGAACGCTAATCCAAACAAGAGAGAGTGCCTCCTCATGTCTTTATCGCCAACCGGGTAGGTTGTGGTGCAATCGAAACGAAACTGGATTGAGTAAGGACCGAAATGATGTTTTCATGCGTTCTTACCCAAAAAAGGTGCTTCTTGAGGGCTAGAACGCTAATCCAAGCATGAGAAAGTGCTTCCCCATATCTTTCTTGCCAACCGGGCAGGTTTTGGTGGAAATTGCACGAAGTTGGACTGAGCACGCGCCGAAGTGATGTTTTCGTTACTTCTAAACATGAAATGTGCTTCTCTAGGGTTAGGATGCTAATGAAAGCATGAGAAAGCGCTTCCCCAAGTTTTTCTTGCCAACTGATAACGTTTTGGTGCAACTTGAACCAGATCGTACCGAGTGTGCACCGAAAAGACGTTTTCGTTCCTTCCTAACACCTAAAGTTGTTCCTGAGGGCTAGCACGCTAATCGAGGCAATAGAGAGTGCTTCCTCATCCCTTTCGTGCCAACCGGGCACGTTTTGGTGCAACTTTGACCAAGTTGGACTGAGTATGCACCGAAAAGACACTTTTGTTGCATCCTAACACGAAATGTGCTTCTTTTAGGCTTAGAACGCTAATCCAAGCATGAGAAAGTGCATCCCTATTTCTTTCTTGCCAACCGAGCGCGTTTTGTTGCTACGTTAGCCAAATTTGATCTTCAATGTGCATCAAAACCACGTACTCGTGCATTCTTAGCACCTAAAGTAGTTCATTTGGGCCTGAAAGCCAATCCACACACGAGAAAGTGGTTCCCATGTGTTTCTTGTCAACCGAGCACGTTTCGGTGCAACTTTGACCGAATTGGACTAAGTGCGCACCGAAATGACGTACTCGTGCACTCTCAGCACCCAAAGTTGGTCTCACGGGCGTGCACGGTAATCGGGACATGAGAACGTCCTTCCCCACGTCTTTCTTGCCAACCGGGAACGTTTTGGTGTAACTTCAATCAAATTGGACTCAGAGCACACCGAAATGGCCTTTTCGTGCATTCTTAAGACCTAAAGTGGTTCTTTTCGGACGAATTTGGACTGAGTGTGCACCGAAATGATGTCTTCGTGCATTCTTCACACCTAAAGTGGGTCCTTAGGGCTAGCACGCAAATCGGGACATGAGAAAGTGCTTCCTCACGTCTTTCTTGCCAACCGGGTACGTTTTGTTGCGGTTTACAGGAAAGCATGCACCGAAATGACATTTGAGTTCATTCTTAACACGAAGTTTGCTTCTTGAGGGCTTGAACGTTAATCCAACCACGAGAACGTGCTTCTTACTAACCAAGCACGTTTTGGCACAACTTTAACCAAATCGTCCGCGGTGTGCACCGAAATGACGCTCCATGCATTCTTAACGCCTAAAGTGGTTCATTTGGGCTAGAACGCTAATCCAAACAAGAGAGAGTGCCTCCTCATGTCTTTATTGCCAACTGGGTATGTTGTGGTGCAATCGAAACGAAACTGGATTGAGTAAGCACCGAAATGATGTTTTTGTGCGTTCTTACCNACCCAAAAAGGGTGCTTCTTGAGGGCTAGAACGCTAATCCAAGCATGAGAAAGTGCTTCCCCATATCTTTCTTGCCAACCGGGCAGGTTTTGGTGGAAATTGCACGAAGTTGGACTGAGAACGCGCCGAACTGATGTTTTCGTTACTTCTAAACACGAAATGTGCTTCTCTAGGGCTAGGATGCTAATGAAAGCATGAGAAAGCGCTTCCCCATGTCTTTCTTGCCAATCAATAACGTTTGGGTGCAACTTGAACCAAATCGTTCCAAGTGTTCACCGAAACGACGTTTTTGTTCCTTCCTATCACCTAAAGTTGTTCCTGAGGGCTAGCACGCTAATCGAGACATTAGAGAGTGCTTCCTCATCCCTTTCTTGCCAACCGGGCACGTTTTGGTGCAACTTTGACCAAGTTGGACTGAGTATGCACCGAAAAGACACTTTTGTTGCATCCTAACATGAAATGAGCTTCTTTTAGGCTTAGAACGCTAATCCAAGCATGAGAAAGTGCATGCCTATGTCTTTCTTGCCAACCGAGCACGTTTTGTTGCTACGTTAGCCAAATTTGACCTTCAATGTGCACCGAAACCACGTACTCGTGCATTCTAAACACCTAAAGTAGTTCATTCGGGCCAGAACGCCAATCCACACACGAGAAAGTGGTTCCCATGTGTTTCTTGTCAACCGAGCACGTTTCCGTGCAACTTTGACCGAATTGGACTAAGTGCGCACCGAAATGACGTACTCGTGCACTCTCAGCACCCAAAGTTGTTCGCACGGGCGTGCACGGTAATCGAGACATGAGAAAGTGCTTCCCCACGTCTTTCTTGCCAACCGAGAACGTTTTGGTGTAGCTTCAATCAAATTGGACTCAGTGCACACCGAAATGACCTTTTCGTGCATTTTGAACACCTAAAGTGGTTAATTTCGGACGAATTTGGACTGAGTGTGCACCGAAATGATGTCTTCGTGCATTCTTCACACCTAAAGTGGCTCCTTAGGGCTAGCACGCAAATCGGGACATGAGAAACTGTTTCCTCACGTCTTTCTTGCCAACCGGGCACGATTTGTTGCGGTTTACACGAAAGCTTGCACCGAAATGACCTTTGAGTTCATTCTTAACACGAAGTGTGCTTCTTGAGGGCTTGAACGTTAATCCAAGCACGAGAACGTGCTTCTTGCCAACCGAGCACGTTTTGGCGCAACTTTAACCAAATTGTCCGCGGTGTGCACCGAAATGACGCTCCATGCATTCTTAACGCCTAAAGTGGTTCATTTGGGCTAGAATGCTAATCCAAACAAGAGAGAGTGCCTCCTCATGTCTTTACTGCCAACCGGGTATGTTGTGGTGCAATCGAAACGAAACTAGATTGAGTAAGCACCGAAAGGATGTTTTCGTGCGTTCTTACCCAAAAAAGGTGCTTGTTGAGGGCTAGAACGCTAATCCAAGCATGAAAAAGTGCTTCCCCATATCTTTCTAGCCAACCGGGCAGGTTTTGGTGGAAATTGCACGAAGTTGGACTGAGAACGCGCCGAACTGATGTTTTCGTTACTTCTAAACACGAAATGTGCTTCTCTAGGGCTAGGATGCTAATGAAAGCATCAGAAAGCGCTTCCCCATGTCTTTCTTGCCAACCGATAACGTTTTGGTGCAACTTGAACCAAATCGTACCGAGTGTGCACCGAAACGACGTTTTCGTTCCTTCCTAACACATAATGTTGTTCCTGAGTGCTAGCACGCTAATCGAGGCAATAGAGAGTGCTTCCTGTTTTCGTTCCTTCTTAACTCCTAAAGTTGTTCCTCAGGGCTAGCACGCTAATCGAGACATTAGAGAGTGCTTCCTCATCCCTTTCTTGCCAACCGGGCACGTTTTGGTGCAACTTTGACCAAGTTGGATTCAGTATGCACTGAAAAGACACTTTTGTTGCATACTAACACGAAATGTGCTTCTTTTAGGCTTAGAACGCTAATCCAAGCATGAGAAAGTGCATCCCTATGTCTTTCTTGCCAACCGAGCGGGTTTTGTTGCTACGTCCACCAAATTTGACCTTCAATGTGCACCGAAACCACGTACTCGTGCATTCTTAGCACCTAAAGTAGTTCATTTGGGCCAGAACGCCAATCCACACACGAGAAAGTGGTTCCCATGTGTTTCTTGTCAACCGAGCACGTTTTGGTGCAACTTTAACCGAATTGGACTAAGTGCGCACCGAAATGACGTATTCGTGCACTCTCAGCACCCAAAGTTGTTCTCTCGGGCGTGCACGGTAATCGAGACATGAGAAAGTGCTTCCCCACGTCTTTCTTGCCAACCGGGAACGTTTTGGTGTAACTTTCAATCAAATTAGACTCAGTGCACACCGAAATGACCATTCGTGCATTCTTAAGACCTAAAGTGGTTCTTTTTGGACGAATTTGGACTGACTGTGCACCGAAATGATGTCTTCGTGCATTCTTCACACCTAAAGTGGCTCCTTAGGGCTAGCACGCAAATCGAGACATGAGAAAGTGCTTCCTCACGTCTTTCTGGCCAACCGGGCACGTTTTGTTGCAATTTCGACGAAAGCGTGCACCGAAATGACCTTTGAGTTCATTCTTAACATGAAGTGTGCTTCTTGAGGGCTAGAACGTTAATCCAAGCACGAGAACGTGCTTCTTGCCGACCGAGCACGTTTTGGCGCAACTTTAACCAAATTGTGCGCGGTGTGCACCGAAATGACGCTCCATGCATTCTTTTTTTTGGTAAATGAATAATATATTGAACGAAGAAAAACACTACAAAAAAACAGGGGGTATGCCCCAGTAAAGCCAAAGGTAACAAACAAAATCCCATAGGCAAACAAGAAATGCAAAACCCCACACCTACCTAAAGCCTAATCAAAAGGTTGGGAAAGGGTTTGGCACAACCTAACAAAACAGAGATCCCAAACAAGAGGAAAACACATCAGCTTGTAGGGATATTCCACTCAATAAGAATGGAAGAATCTAAGTGGCTAGCCCTAAGGGTATTCTTAACACCTAAAGTGGTTCATTTGGGCTAGAACGCTAATCCAAACCAGAGAGAGTGCCTCCTCACGTCTTTATTGCCAATCGGGTACGTTTGGGTGCAATCGAAACGAAACTAGATTGATTAAGCACCGAAATGATGTTTTCGTGCGTTCTTACCCAAAAAAGGTGCTTCTTGAGGGCTAGAACGCTAATCCAGGCATGAGAAAGTGCTTCCCCATACCTTTCTTGCCAACCGGGCAGGTTTTGGTGGAAATTGCACGACGTTTTCGTTCCTTCTTAACGCCTAAAGTTGTTCCTGAGGGCTAGCACGCTGATCGAGACATTAGGGGCTAGGATGCTAATGCAAGCATGAGAAAGCGCTTCCCCATGTCTTTCTTGCCAACCGATAACGTTTTGGTGCAACTTGAACCAAATCGTACCGAGTGTGCACCGAAACGACGTTTTCGTTCCTTCTTAACACCTAAAGTTGTTCCTGAGGGCTAGCACGCTAATCGAGACATTAGAGAGTGCTTCCTCATCCCTTTCTTGCCAACCGGGCACGTTTTGGTGCAACTTTGACCAAGTTGGACTGAGTATGCACCGAAAAGACACTTTTGTTGCATCCTAACACGAAATGTGCTTCTTTTAGGCTTAGAACGCTAATCCAAGCATGAGAAAGTGCATCCCTATGTCTTTCTTGCCAACCGAGCGCGTTTTGTTGCTACGTCAGCCAAATTTGACCTTCAATGTGCACCGAAACCACGTACTCGTGCATTCTCAGCACCTAAAGTAGTTCATTTACGCTAGAACGCCAATCCACACACGAGAAAGTGGTTCTACCTAAAGTAGTTCATTTGGGCCAGAACGCCAATCGACACACGAGAAATTGGTTCCCACGTGTTTCTTGTCAACCGAGCACGTTTTGGTGCAACTTTAACCGAATTGGACTAAGTGCGCACCGAAATGACGTACTCGTGCACTCTCAGCACGCAAAGTTGTTCTCTCGGGCGTGCACGGTGATCGAGACATGAGAAAGTGCTTCCCCACGTCTTTCTTGCCAACCGGGAACGTTTTGGTGTAACTTCAATCAAATTGGACTCAGTGCACACCGAAATGACCTTTTCGTGCATTCTTAAGACCTAAAGTGGTTCTTTTTGGACGAATTTGGACTGAGTGTGCACCGAAATGATGTCTTCGTGTATTCTTCACACCTAAAGTTGCTCCTTAGGGCTAGCACGCAAATCGAGACATGAGAAAGTGCTTCCTCACGTCTTTCTTGCCAACCGGGCACGTTTTGTTGCAGTTTCGACGAAAGCGTGCACCGAAATGACCTTTGTGTTCATTCTTAACACCAAGTGTGCTTGTTGAGGGCTAGAACGTTAATCCTAGCACGAGAACGTTGAAATGACCATTTCGTGCATTCTTAAGACCTAAAGTGGTTCTTTTTTGACGAATTTGGATTGAGTGTGCACCGAAATGATGTCTTCGTGCATTCTTCAAACCTAAAGGGGCTCCTTAGGGCTAGCACGCAAATCGAGACATGAGAAGGTGCTTTCTCACGTCTTTCTTGCCAACCGGGTACGTTTTGTTGCAATTTAGACGAAAGCATGCACCGGAATGACCTTTGAGTTCATTCTTAACACAGAGTGTGGTTCTTGAGGGCTAGAACGTTAATCCAACACGAGAACGTGCTTCTTGCCAACCGAGCACGTTTTGGCGCTGCTTTAACCAAATTGTGCGCGGTGTGCACCGAAATGACGCTTCATGCATTCTTAACACCTAAAGTGGTTCATTTGGGCTAGAACGCTAATCCAAACAAGAGAGAGTGCCTCCTCATGTCTTTATTGCCAACCGGGTACGTTTTGGTGCAATCGAAACGAAACTAGATTGAGTAAGCACCGAAATGATGTTTTCGTGCGTTCTTACGCAAAAAAAGTGCTTCTTGAAGGCTAGAACGCTAATCCAAGCATGAGAAAGTGCTTCCCCATATCTTTCTTGCCAACTGAGCAGGTTTTGCTAGAAATTGTACGAAGGTTGACTGAGCGCGCACCGAAGTGATGTTTTCGTTACTTCTAAACATGAAATGTGCTTCTCTAGGGTTAGGATGCTAATGCAAGCGTGAGAAAGCGCTTCTCTATGTCTTTCTTGCCAATCGATAACGTTTTGGTGCAACTTGAACCAAATCGTACCGAGTGTGCACCGAAACGACGTTTTCGTTCCTTATTAACACCTAAAGTTGTTCCTGAGGGCTAGCACGCTAATCGAGACATTAGAGAGTGCTTCCTCATCCCTTTCTTGCCAACCGGGCACGTTTTGGTGCAACTTTGACCAAGTTGGACTGAGTATGCACCGAAAAGACACTTTTCTTGCATCCTAACACGAACTGTGCTGCTTTTAGGCTTAGAACGCTAATCCAAGCATGAGAAAGTGCATCCCTATGTCTTTCTTGCCAACTAAGCGCGTTTTGTTGCTACGTTAGCCAAATTTGACCTTAAATGTGCACCGAAACCACGTACTCGTGCATTCTTAGCACCTAAAATAGTTCATTTGGGCCAGAACGCCAATCCACACAGGAGAAAGTGGCTCCCATGTGTTTCTTGTCCACCGAGCACGTTTTGGTGCAACTTTATCCGAATTGGACTAAGTGCACACCGAAATGACGTATTCGTGCACTCTCAGCACCCAAAGTTGTTCTCTCGGGTGTGCACGGTAATCGAGACATGAGAAAGTGCTTCCCCACGTCTTTCTTGCCAACCGGGAACATTTTGTTGTAACTTCAATCAAATTGGACTCAGTGCACACCGAAATGACCTTTTCGTGCATTCTTAAGACCTAAAGTGGTTCTTTTCGGACGAATTTGGACTAAGTGTTTACCGAAATGATGTCTTCGTGCATTATTCACACCTAAAGTGGCTCCTTAGGGCTAGCACTCAAATCGGGACATGAGAAAGTGCTTCCTCACGTCTTTCTTGCCAACCGGGCACGTTTTGTTACAATTTAGACGAAAGCATGCACCGAAATGACCTTTGAGTTCATTCTTAACACGAAGTGTGCTTCTTGTAGGCTAGAACGTTAATCCAAGCACGAGAACATGCTTCTTGCCAACCGAGCACGTTTTGGCGCAACTTTAACCAAATTGTGCGAGGTGTGCACCGAAATGACGCTCCATGCATTCTTAACACCTAAAGTGGTTCTTTTTTTTTTTTGGGTAAATAAATGAATCAATAAGAAGAAACGGAACTACAAGATACAAGGGGCATACCCCAGGAACACAAAAACCCTACCCATGCAGGAGAGGCCAACACACAACAAAGAGCCAACCAACTACCCAATAACTAGCCATTACTAACAAAGCACAACAAGGCAGCCCCCTTCCCGACAACACACCAAGGACTGATGAAGCACAATTTGACCACTAATCTCCCAAAATCCACTCATTTGGAATAGGGCCTAACGTAGAGGGGATAGAAACTAGTCTACATTTAATTGAGTTGATAATCACCTTCAACAAGGAGGACGCGTCCCTTGCCTCATTTCTGAACATGCGTTGATTTCTTTCCCCCCAAATGGAGTAGACTGCAGTAGCTAGACATAACTTCTTAATAGTGGTCATGATGTGCTTCCCTTTCCAAGAAGCAGCCGCCCTTATGACCAAAAGAGGCCAAGCAATAGAAGGGAGCGGATAACCACACTTAGCCATAAGATTTGCCCAAATAAGGTTGCTGAATGGGCAATCGAAGAAAAGATGACTATGTGTTTCCACCTCTCTCTTACACAACACGCAAGTGGTATCAATATTAGGCTTATAATCGTGGATATGATCAGAAGTAGCCAACCTTTCCCACACAGCAAGCCAAAGGATGAAACTCATTCGAGGGATATTGTTGGTAAACCAAACAAGCTTGAACCAATGGACCGTAGAGCTCTTGGATCTCAATTCCTCCCAAGTGGAGGCAGCGGTATAAACCTCAGAAGGAGATGGGAGCCACACAATCAGGTCTTCACTCCCACCATCCGGGTTATAACTCGGCATGAGCTGCTTTATCTCCATAAGATCCGGGGAGTTACTAACTGGCCACTCCCACTCCCCATTAGACACAATCTCCTTGACCATGGAAGAAGCACGCATCCCCGAATCATAGATCGCCCGCCTACCCCACACTAATAAAATAGGGCCCCGAGGATGCCAATTATCAAACCACAAGGAGGTTCTATTCCCATTCCCAATCCTATGATAAATAAAGGGCCGAGCAAGAGGGCGTAGCTTAAGCATCTTCCTCCAATTCTAAGAGCAGATTTGCAGTGGTTTAACCTCCCAAATATTGTTTCCTTTCAAGTGGTAAGCATTAATCCACCTAGTCCAAATATTATCCACACCACAGATAATTTGCCACAAGTGACGCATCATTAAAGACTTGTTCCAAATGGGCAGTGACTTGATTCCCAATCCCCCTTCCTTTTTAGGCTTACACACACTCTCCCACGCCACTTTAGCACCATGAGGACTGGTATCCGATCCCGACCAAAGGAAAGCACGAATCTTTTGTTCCACATTGAGGAGAACCTTCTTAGGGAGCATAATGTGACTAGCCCAAAAAATATGCATACTAGATAGCACCGAGATGATGAGTTGGAGCCTTCCCGCATAAGAGAGGAACTTATTCCTCCAAGAGTGAATCCGAGTAGCCACATTATCAATGAGCTTCATGCAGTCTCTAATTCTAAGCTTAGTAGAGATGATAGGGATGCCAAGGTACCTTACGGGAAGAACTCCCACATTGAAACCAAGAATGTTGTGAAAGGAGGTCTTCAAATCCGGAGGGACACTCGAAGTAAACATATTGCTCTTATTGGCATTAGCTTTTAGTCCCAAGAGGTTATGAAAAACCTCCAAGACCTCATTGAGAATACTAACTGAAGCTAGATCACCTTTACAAAGCATAATAAGATCATCCACAAAGCATAAGTGAGTGAGCTTCACCTTTTCACACTTCCAATGGTACTTGAAGCTTTGGTTAAGAGAAGTCTTGCTAGCCACAATTTGAGATAACACTTCCATGGCTATAACAAAGAGGTAAGGGGACATAGGATCACCTTGGCGAAGCCCGCGGGAGCTTGGGAAGAAACCAGCCAATTCCCCATTCACACAAATAGAGAATCTAGGGGTAGAAATGCAAGCCCTAATCCACTTGATCATAGCAATGGGGAACTTGAAGGCAGCGAGAGTATTTGTAATGAAGCTCCAGTCCACCATATCATAAGCTTTCATAATATCCACTTTAAGGGCACACCTCTCCTTGTGGTAGTCACGAAATAACTCTTACACCAAGAGGATATTATCACCAATCCTCCGTCCCGCCACAAAGGCCGTTTGAGTAGGACTAATGATAGAAGGAAGCACCCTTTTAATCCTGTTGGCAATAATCTTGGAAATCATCTTATAAAGAGTATTACAACAAGAAATAGGCCTAAAATCAGTGAGCTTTGTTGCATTTGGCACTTTTGGAATAAGAGTAACCGAGGTCGCATTAAACTCACCAAGGAGCTGCCCTGAAGAAAAGAACTCCTTAATAGCCATAGTAACATCCTCCCCAATAATGTGCCAAGTAGCTTGGAAGAAATGAGCATTAAAACCATCGGGGCCAGGAGCCTTATTCGGATTCATAGAGAAGCAAGCCTCTTTGATCTCCTCCATCGAAATCTCATTTCCAAGGGAGGTAGCTTGATCCTCTGAAATAGAGTGGGGGACAAATCTCCTAATAGAATCTCCAATGTCACTCCCCAAGTTATTAGGAGCATGCCACAAATCTTGATAGAACTTAACCACTTCAGCTTTCACATTGTCACTTCCATCAATGACAGATCCATCCTCACTACAAAGGGAAGAGATACGGTTAATGTTCCTCCGGCCAATGGATGATTTAAAGAAAAAGGCTGAATTCCTATCACCTTCCTTCAACCATTGGATGCGGGACTTTTGCTTATGGAATTGTTCTTCCTCCTCAAGCGCCTTAATGTACCCCTTCAATAGCTCTTGTTCATTCCTTCTAAGGGCTGGATCACAAGGATTTCCCTCCAAGAGCTTTTGACAATCATCCAACTTATGCTTAGCATTAATAGTGTTACGAGTCACATTCCCAACCACATTCTTGTTGAGCTTCTTGATCTCCTCTTTAACTAAGTTAAGCTTTTTGGCAACTTGGAATTGACGGGATCCGACAATAACCGTATCCCAATAGCGAGCAACCAGGGGAAGAAAGTCCTCACGCTTAGTCAAGAAATTCAAGAACTTAAAAGGACATTTCCTAGCTTTAGGGGATATCCCCAAACTCACCAAGCACGGACAATGATCAAAAATACTAGGCAACGGAAAAGCAGCCCCCGAGTTACCAAACTTCATCATCCAAGCTTCATTTACCATAACCCTATCAAGTTTCTTAGATATACATCCCAAAATAGGGCGTTTATCACTCCAAGTACAAAGAGACCCCGTAAAACGAAGATCATCAACTTCAATATCTTTTAAGCAATTTTGGAACTCCACCATAGCATTTGTAGTTCTAGTGGAACCTCCCATGATCTCAAAAGAGCTGCGAACCACATTGAAATCCCCTAAAATAACCCAAGGTTGGTCAGCCACAATGAAGGAGGTGCGGACTAAGCTACTCCACAAATCCTTGCGAATACCATTATCATTCGAACCATAGACAAAAGACACATGAAAGTCAAGCTTACATTCAATATGGCTGGCCCTGTAGTTGATCACTTGATCAGATTCATCCAATTTAATAAGCTCAAAAATACTCGGGTCCCAAGCTACCCAAATTCTACCACTATCACTCAAATTGTAATTAGCCTCCACATTCCAATTACTAAACAAAGAATTAGAAACAGGCTCCTTATTACTAGCCCGCACTTTGGTCTCAACAATACTAATAAGAGAAATATTGTTATCCTTCACAAAATTCTGAATGGCAGCCTGCTTAGGGGAGGAATTAAGCCCCCTATTGTTCCAACAAGCAAGCTTAATCATTGATGAGGATTAGAGGAATCACCTGGGCTCACCATGCCTCTCCTAGTTGACTTTTTCTTTTTTTTCTTCTTTTTCTTCTTATTTGAAGTAATTCCAGCCCCCAAAACAGCTCCATCAATCTTCAGTGCTTTCAACTTGCTTGGCCAAAGAGAGTTGTCAGGGGACGCTGTATTAGGCTCATTCTCACTTTCTAAGTCTGTTTCCTCCTCAAGGACTTCAAAGGAGTTGGGAGAGGAATAGATAGGGGCTGGAGAAGAGGGGTGATCGTCCTCTTGAATTGCACATGAAGCAGCACCTCCCTCAAAGTTACGCACTGCCCCCATGATTTCGATAGGATTGACAATAGGAGGCCAGCCACCCTTGCCATTGACATCCCCCTTCTTCAGGTCAGCACTCCTATCATCAGTTCTCCTTTCATCCTTCCCTCAAAGTTACGCACTGCCCCCATGATTTCGAAAGGATTGACAATAGGAGGCCAGCCACCCTTGCCATTGACATCCCCCTTCTTCGGGTCAGCACTCCTATCATCAGTTCTCCTTTCATCCTTGCCCTTCCCCTTAATAGTAGTAGCCTCAATTGAGTCATTAGAAAGTAGGTCAGCACCTCCAATAGGCTTCTTAACCCATACCATGCGCTTAGGAGGGCTGGTGCAGCTCCCATTAGCATGTCCAAATGAGTTGCAAGTTTTACAAAATTTTGGTTTCCATTGATAATCAACCCTTACCTCCACCAAAGTAGGGGATGAGCCAAGATGACCTCCATGCACCATTAGGTCAAAAGACTCCACAAGTTCAGAGGAAGCATCTACCTCAACGCAAACCCTAGCGTAGGAGACTCTTTTGAGATTTTGGGTAAGGCTATCGGCATAAAGAGGTCTACCTACAGCACTTGCAATGTAGCTGAGGCCGTTCTCAGTCCAATATTCATGAGGAACATTGTGGAACTTAGCCCAAATAGGAATCCTTGTGTGCGCCTCCTTAGTGAGAATGAACCCTTGCTGCCATCTCTTGAGGAATAGAGGTTTTCCAGCAAAAAGCCATGGCCCAGCCTCCATAATTGATGTACAAGCCTCAGCCATTTGGAATTTAAAGAAGAAAAAACCTTTATCATTAGCAAGAACCTCCAGCAGCCCCTTGGAACCCCACACCCTATGAGCAATGGACTTCACAACCGCGAAGGGGAGCTGTTTTCCATCAATCATATAACCCACTAGGGTATTCTCCCAAGCCTTGCAACCCTTTGCAGCCACCTCAGGGGGTGGAGACACCACCCTTCTACTTCCATCCATCAAAGGTTGATGATACTTTAGCTTCATGTGAGCATGGGGGGAACCCCCAGCCCCTTGCAAAACTTGGCAATAATTTCTAGGGGAAGGTGATTGATTTTTAGGTAGAGGTGGTGTGGTTTGAGTTTTTTGGCCAAGAGAGGTGGCCCCAAAGTCAACCTGCACATGGGACAGCTGATGGGGTATGGGGGTTTCCTTAAACAGATCAAAAGCCCCTACAAAGGACTTCCCCACGTTCAAAAAAGCCTCAGGGGTTGGGGGGCTATCCAAAGTACCATTGGAAGGTGTGTGATCAGCTGGTACAGCTCCTAAAGTCTTGTGCAAGTCCAAACCCATGTGACTTGACAGAGACTGCTCAGAGGACAAATCAGTGGCAAAGGGATCCAAGTAGCTGGCATCCTCATTCTCCAATGCATGCACGTGATTCCTAGATGAAGATAGACTTTTACCCTCCAGCATGCTATTATCCACCAAGCTATTACCCAACGGATCCAACGAGTAACCCTTGGCCTGTGCACCAAAGCCTCTTGCAGCACCTCCTTCCCCCTGAAGCACAGCTGCGTCCTTGAACTTGAAAACCCCATTAGAGGTTAAGGAAAACTTAGGAGGAGCTTCAGAAGATGTAAGGGAGCTTGGAAGTGAAGTGGAAGGGTTACCCCCAAGAGTTTCATGAGCAGGGGCGCAAGATAACTTAACCTCCTTACTCCCAGAAAGCAAACCAGAAGAAGGAGGGCCAAGAAGGACTAAAGAACTGTTTGGGGAAGGGGGGGAAGATGGGGGACCGTTTGTGGCTGTATGGAGGCGGATATTAAGGCTTGGGTCTCGCTGAAATGTGCTTGGAATCATGGTTTGGGGCTGGGAAGTTGGGGCTGGGGAGAGGGGCAGCAAGGGGATGATTTCAAGGGGTGAGGAGTTTTTTGAGAAGGTGGTTGTGTAGGGGAAGAAGAGGGAGACATTTTAGTGGCTAAAGGTGTAAGAAGGTGGCCAGAATGAAGGAAATGGATGGCTGGAAGTTTGGTTGTTGGTAGGGGCAGCAGCCAGAATTCTAGAGAGAAGGGAGAGCATCTCTCTCTAGCACCTGACCTAAAATTTTCAAGAGCCAGTTTAGGTGTTAAGAATGCTTCAAACGTCATTTCGGTGCACACTGTGCACGACTTAGTTAAAGTTGCACCAAAACGTGCGCGGTTGGCANTACTTTCGTCTAAATTGCATCAAAACGTGCCCGGTTGGCAAGAAGGACATGAGGACGCACGTTCCCATGTCTCGATTAGCGTGCAAACCCTAAAGAACCACTTTAGGTGTGAAGAATGCATGAAAACATCATTTCGGTGCGTACTCAGTCCAAATTCGTCCAAATTGCACCGAAACTTCCCTGGTGCGCAAGAAAGACATAAGGAAGCACTTTCTCATTTCTCGATATTTGCGTGCTAACCCTAAGGAACCACTTGGGGTGTTAAGAGTGCACGGAAACGTCGTTTCAGCGCACACTGAGTCCAATTCGATTAAAGTTGCACCAAAACGTTCCCCGTTGGAAAGAAAGACGTGGGGAAGCACTCTCTCATGTCTCGATGAGCGTTCAAGCCCCAAAGAACAGCTTTAGGTGCTAAGAGTGCACGAATACGTCATTTCGGTGCATACTCAGTCTAACTTGGTCCAAATTGCACCAAAACGTGCCCGATTGGAGAGAAAGAGGTGAGGAAGCACTCCCTAATGTGTCGATTAGCGTGCTAGCCCTAAAGAACCACTTCGGGTCTTAGGAATGAACGAAGACGTCACTTCGGTGCGCAGTCTGTACAGTTTGGTTAAAGTTGCACCAAAACGTTCAGAAGCACATTTCGTGTTTAGAAGGCACGAAAACATCATTTCGGTGCGTACTCAATCCAAGTTCGTGCAACATTTCGTGTTTAGAAGGCACGAAAACATCATTTCGGTGCGTACTCAATCCAATTTCGTGCAATTTCCACCAAAACGTGCCCGGTTGGCAAGAAAGATGTGGGGAAGCACTTTCTCATTCTTGGATTAGCGTTCTAGCCCTCAAGAAGCGCATGCTTCTGATAAGAACGCACGAAAACCCCATTTCGGTGCCTCCTCCACCCAATTTCGTTTCAATTGCACCAAAACGTCCCTGGTTGACAATAAGGACATGAGGAAGCACTTTGTCTTGTTTGGATTAGCGTTCTAGCCCCAACGAACCAGTTTAGGTGTTAAGAATGCGTGGAACGTCATTTCGGTGCGCACTGTGCACGACTTGGTTAAAGTCGCACCAAAACGTGCGCGGTTGGCAAGAAGCACGTTCTCATGCTTGGATTAACGTTCTAGCCCTCAAGAAGCGCATTTCGTGTTAAGAAGGAACTCAAACCTCATTTCCGTGCACACTCAGTCTACTTTCTCTAAATTGCATCAAAACGTGCCCGGTTGGCAAGAAGGACATGAGGACGCACGTTCCCATGTCTCGATTTAGCGTGCCAGCCCTAAAGAACCACTTTAGGTGTGAAGAATGCACGAAAACATCATTTCGGTGCGTACTCAGTCCAAATTCGTCCAAATTGCACCGAAACTTCCCTGGTGGGCAAGAAAGACATAAGGAAGCACTTTCTCATGTCTCGATATTTGCGTGCTAACCCTAAGGAACCACTTGAGGTCTTAAGAGTGCACGGAAACGTCGTTTCGGCGCACACTGAGTCCAATTCGATTAAAGTTGCACCAAAACGTCCCCCGTTGGAAAGAAAGACATGGGGAAGCACTCTCTCATGTCTCGATGAGCGTTCAAGCCCCAAAGAACAGCTTTAGGTGCTAAGAGTGCACGAATACGTCATTTCGGTGCATACTCAGTCAAAGTTGGTCCAAATTGCACCAAAACGTGCCCGATTGGAGACAAAAGGAAGCACTTTCTCATGTCTCGATATTTGCGTGTAACCCTAAGGAACCACTTGAGGTCTTAAGAGTGCACGGAAACGTCGTTTCGGCGCACACTGAGTCCCAATTCGATTAAAGTTGCACCAAAACGTCCCCCGTTGGAAAGAAAGACATGGGGAAGCACTCTCTCATGTCTCGATGAGCGTTCAAGCCCCAAAGAACAGCTTTAGGTGCTAAGAGTGCACGAATACGTCATTTCGGTGCATAGTCAGTCTAACTTGGCCCAAATTGCACCAAAACGTGCCCGATTGGAGAGAAAGAGGTGAGGAAGCACTCCCTAATGTGTCGATTAGCGTGTTAGCCCTAAAGAACCACTTCGGGTCTTAGGAATGAACGAAGACGTCACTTCGGTGCGCACTCTGTACAGTTTGGTTAAAGTTGCACCAAAACGTTATCGGTTGGCAAGAAAGACATAGGGAAGCACTTTCTCACGCTTGGATTAGTATTCTCGCCCTAAAGAAGCACATTTCGTGTTTAGAAGGCACGAAAACATCATTTCGGTGCGTACTCAATCCAATTTCGTGCAATTTCCACCAAAACGTGCCCGGTTGGCAAGAAAGATGTGGGGAAGCACTTTCTCATTCTTGGATTAGCGTTCTAGCCCTCAAGAAGCGCATGCTTCTGATAAGAACGCACGAAAACCCCATTTCGGTGCCTCCTCCACCCAATTTCGTTTCAATTGCACCAAAACGTCCCCGTTTCGCAACACGGACATGAGGAAGCACTTTGTCTTGTTTGGATTAGCGTTCTAGCCCCAACGAACCAGTTTAGGTGTTAAGAATGCGTGGAACGTCATTTCGGTGCGCACTGTGCACGACTTGGTTAAAGTCGCACCAAAACGTGCGCGGTTGGCAAGAAGCACGTTCTCATGCTTGGATTAACGTTCTAGCCCTCAAGAAGCGCATTTCGTGTTAAGAAGGAACTCAAACCTCATTTCCGTGCACGCTCAGTCTACTTTCATCTAAATTGCATCAAAACATGCCCGGTTGGCAAGAAGGACATGACGAAGCACTTTCCCATGTCTCGATTAGCGTGCCAGCCCTAAAGAACCACTTTAGGTGTGAAGAATGCACGTAAACATCATTTCGGTGCGTACTCAGTCCAAATTGCATCGAAACTTCCCTGGTGGGCAAGAAAGACATAAGGAAGCACTTTCTCATGTCTCGATATTTGCGTGCTAACCCTAAGGAACCGCTTGAGGTCTTAAGAGTGCACGGAAACGTCGTTTCGGCGCACACTGAGTCCAATTCGATTAAAGTTGCACCAAAACGTCCCCCGTTGGAAAGAAAGACATGGGGAAGCACTCTCTCATGTCTCGATGAGCGTTCAAGCCCCAAAGAACAGCTTTAGGTGCTAAGAGTGCACGAATACGTCATTTCGGTGCATACTCAGTCTAACTTGGCCCAAATTGCACCAAAACGTGCCCGATTGGAGAGAAAGAGGTGAGGAAGCACTCACTTATGTGTCGATTAGCGTGCTAGCCCTAAAGAACCACTTCGGGTCTTAGGAATGAACGAAGAAGTCACTTCGGTGCGCACTCTGTACAGTTTGGTTAAAGTTGCACCAAAGAAAGACATGGGGAAGCACTTTCTCACGCTTGGATTAGCATTCTAGCCCTAAAGAAGCACATTTCGTAAAGAAGCACATTTCGTGTTTAGAAGGCACGAAAACATCATTTCGGTGCGTACTCAATCCAATTTCGTGCAATTTCCACCAAAACGTGCCCGGTTGGCAAGAAAGATGTGGGGAAGCACTTTCTCATTCTTGGATTAGCGTTCTAGCCCTCAAGAAGCGCATGCTTCTGATAAGAACGCTCGAAAACCCCATTTCGATGCCTCCTCCACCCAATTTCGTTTCAATTGCACCAAGATTAGCGTTCTAGCCCTCAAGAAGCACATTCTTTATGTTAAGAACGCACGAAAACCTCATTTCGGTGCCTCCCCAACCCAATTTTGTTCAATTGCACCAAAACGTCCCCGGTTGGCAATAAGGACATGAGGAAGCACTTTGTCTTGTTTGGATTAGCGTTCTAGCCCCAACGAACCAGTTTAGGTGTTAAGAATGCGTGGAACGTCATTTCGGTGCGCACTGTGCACGACTTGGTTAAAGTCGCACCAAAACGTGCGCGGTTGGCAAGAAGCACGTTCTCATGCTTGGATTAACGTTCTAGCCCTCAAGAAGCGCATTTCGTGTTAAGAAGGAACTCAAACCTCATTTCCGTGCACACTCAGTCTACTTTCGTCTAAATTGCATCAAAACGTGCCCGGTTGGCAAGAAGGACATGAGGACGCACGTTCCCATGTCTCGATTAGCGTGCCAGCCCTAAAGAACCACTTTAGGTGTGAAGAATGCACGAAAACATCATTTCGGTGCGTACTCAATCCAATTTCGTGCAATTTCCACCAAAACGTGCCCGGTTGGCAAGAAAGATGTGGGGAAGCACTTTCTCATTCTTGGATTAGCGTTCTAGCCCTCAAGAAGCACATTCTTTTTGTTAAGAACGCACGAAAACCTCATTTCGGTGCCTCCTCAACCCAATTTTGTTTCAAATGCACCAAAACGTCCCCGGTTGGCAATAAGGACATGAGGAAGCACTTTCTCTTGTTTGGATTAGCGTTCTAGCCCCAGCGAACCAGTTTAGGTTTTAAGAATGCATGGAACGTCATTTCGGTGCACACTGTGCACAACTTGGTTAAAGTTGCACCAAAACGTGCGTGGTTGGCAACAACCACGTTCTCATGCTTGCATTAACGTTCTAGCCCACAAAAAGCACATTTCGTGTTAAGAAGGAACTAAAACCTCATTTCAGTGCATATTCAGTCTACGTTCGTCTAAATTGCATTAAAACGTGCCCGGTTGGCAAGAAGGACATGAGGACGCACGTTCTCATGTCTCGATTAGCGTGTCAGCCCTAAAGAACCACTTTAGGTGTTAAGAATGCGCGAAAGCATCATTTCGGTGCGTACTCAGTCCAAATTCGTCCAAATTGCACCGAAACTTCCCTGGTGGGCAAGAAAGACATAAGGAAGCACTTTCTCATGTCTCGATATTTGCGTGCTAACCCTAAGGAACCACTTGAGGTCTTAAGAGTGCACGGAAACGTCGTTTCGGCGCACACTGAGTCCAATTCGATTAAAGTTGCACCAAAACGTCCCCCGTTGGAAAGAAAGACATGGGGAAGCACTCTCTCATGTCTCGATGAGCGTTCAAGCCCCAAAGAACAGCTTTAGGTGCTAAGAGTGCACGAATACGTCATTTCGGTGCATACTCAGTCTAACTTGGTCCAAATTGCACCAAAACGTGCCCGATTCGCAAGAAAGAGGTGAGGAAGCACTCTCTAATGTCTCGATTACCGTGCTAGCCCTAAAGAACCACTTTGGGTGTTAGGAGTGAACGAAAACGTCATTTCGGTGCACACACTGGACAGTTTGGTTAAAGTTGCACCAGAACGTTATCGGTTGGCAGGAAAGACATGGGGAAGCACTTTCCGATGCTTGGATTAGCATTCTAGCACTAAAGAGGCACATTTCGTGTTGCGAAGGCACGAAAACAACATTTCGGTGCGTACTTAATCCAATTTCGTACAATTTCCACCAAAACGTTCCCGATTGGCAAGAAAGATGTGGGGCAGCACTTTCTCATTCTTGGATTAGTGTTCTAGCCCTCAAGAAGCACATGCTTTTGGTTAAGAACGCACGAAAACCTCATTTCGGTGCCTCCCAACCCAATTTTGTTTGAAATGCACCAAAACGTCCCCGGTTGGCAATAAGGACATGAGGAAGCACTTTCTCTTGTTTGGATTAGCGTTCTAGCCCCAACGAACCAGTTTAGGTGTTAAGAATGCGTGGAACGTCATTTCGGTGCGCACTGTGCACGACTTGGTTAAAGTCGCACCAAAACGTGCGCGGTTGGCAAGAAGCACGTTCTCATGCTTGGATTAACGTTCTAGCCCTCAAGAAGCGCATTTCGTGTTAAGAAGGAACTCAAACCTCATTTCCGTGCACACTCAGTCTACTTTCGTCTAAATTGCATCAAAACGTGCCCGGTTGGCAAGAAGGACATGAGGACGCACGTTCCCATGTCTCGATTAGCGTGCCAGCCCTAAAGAACCACTTTAGGTGTGAAGAATGCACGAAAACATCATTTCGGTGCGTACTCAGTCCAAATTCGTCCAAATTGCACCAAAACTTCCTTGGTGGGAAAGAAAGACATAAGGAAGCACTTTCTCACGTCTCAATATTAGCGTCCCAACCCTAAGGATCCACTTGAGGCCCGAAGGACGCACTAAAACGTCATTTCGGTGCACACTGAGTGCAAGTCGATTAATGTTGCACCAAAAAGTTCCCCGGTTGGAAGAGAGACATGGGGAAGCAATTATTGCACTGAAACCTCCTTCGTGGGCAAGAAAGACGTAAGGAAGCACTTTCTCATGTCACGATATTTGCGTGCTAACCCTAAGGAACCACTTGAGGTCTTAAGAATGCAGGAAAACGTCGTTTCGGCGCACACTGAGTCCAATTCGATTAAAGTTGCACCAAAACGTCCCCCGTTGGAAAGAAAGACATGGGGAAGCACTCTCTCATGTCTCGATGAGCGTTCAAGCCCCAAAGAACAGCTTTAGGTGCTAAGAGTGCACGAATACGTCATTTCGGTGCATACTCAGTCTAACTTGGCCCAAATTGCACCAAAACGTGCCCGATTGGAGAGAAAGAGGTGAGGAAGCACTCCCTAATGTGTCGATTAGCGTGCTAGCCCTAAAGAACCACTTCGGGTCTTAGGAATGAACGAAGACGTCACTTCGGTGCGCACTCTGTACAGTTTGGTTAAAGTTGCACCAAAACGTTATCGGTTGGCAAGAAAGACATGGGGAAGCACTTTCTCACGCTTGGATTAGCATTCTAGCCCTAAAGAAGCACATTTCGTGTTTAGAAGGCACGAAAACATCATTTCGGTGCGTACTCAATCCAATTTCGTGCAATTTCCACCAAAACGTGCCCGGTTGGCAAGAAAGATGTGGGGAAGCACTTTCTCATTCTTGGATTAGCGTTCTAGCCCTCAAGAAGCGCATGCTTCTGATAAGAACGCACGAAAACCCCATTTCGGTGCCTCCTCCACCCAATTTCGTTTCAATTGCACCAAAACGTCCCCGGTTGGCAATAAGGACATGAGGAAGCACTTTGTCTTGTTTGGATTAGCGTTCTAGCCCCAACGAACCAGTTTAGGTGTTAAGAATGCGTGGAACGTCATTTCGGTGCGCACTGTGCACGACTTGGTTAAAGTCGCACCAAAACGTGCGCGGTTGGCAAGAAGCACGTTCTCATGCTTGGATTAACGTTCTAGCCCTCAAGAAGCGCATTTCGTGTTAAGAAGGAACTCAAACCTCATTTCCGTGCACACTCAGTCTACTTTCGTCTAAATTGCATCAAAACGTGCCCGGTTGGCAAGAAGGACATGAGGACGCACGTTCCCATGTCTCGATTAGCGTGCCAGCCCTAAAGAACCACTTTAGGTGTGAAGAATGCACGAAAACATCATTTCGGTGCGTACTCAGTCCAAATTCGTCCAAATTGCACCGAAACCTCCTTGCTGGGCAAGCAAGACATAAGGAAGCACTTTCTCAAGTCTCGATATTTGCGTGCTAACCCTAAGGAACCACTTGAGGTCTTAAGAATGCACGAAAACGTCGTTTCGGCGCACATTGACTCCAATTCGATTAAAGTTGGACCAAAACGTTCCCCGTTGGAAAGAAAGACATGGGGAAGCACTCTCTCATGTCTCGATGAGCGTTCAAGCCCCAAAGAAAAGCTTTACGTGCTAAGAGTGCACGAATCGTTCATTTCAGTGCATGCTCAGTCTAACTTGGTCCAAATTGCACCAAAACGTGCCCGATTGGCGAGAAAGGGGTGAGGAAGCACTCCCTAATGTGTCGATTAGCGTGCTAGCCCTAAAGAACCACTTCGGGTCTTAGGAATGAACGAAGACGTCACTTCGGTGCGCACTCTGTACAGTTTGGTTAAAGTTGCACCAAAACGTTATCGGTTGGCAAGAAAGACATGGGGAAGCACTTTCTCACGCTTGGATTAGCATTCTAGCCCTAAAGAAGCACTTTTCGTGTTTAGAAGGCACGAAAACATCATTTCGGTGCGTACACAATCAAATTTCGTGCAATTTCCGCCAAAACGTGCCCAGTTGGCAAGAAAGATGTGGGGAAGCACTTTCTCATTCTTGGATTAGCGTTCTAGCCCTCAAGAAGCGCATGCTTTTGATAAGAACGCACGAAAACCCCATTTCGGTGCCTCCTCCACCCAATTTCGTTTCAATTGCACCAAAAATTCCCCGGTTGGCAATAAGGACATGAGGAAGCACTTTCTATTGTTTGGATTAGTCTTCTAGCCCCAACGAACCAGTTTATGTGTTAAGAATGCGTGGAACGTCATTTCGGTGCACACTGTGCACAACTTCGTTAAAGTTGCACGAAAACGTGCGCGGTTGGCAAGAAGCACGTTCTCATGCTTGGATTAACGTTCTAGCCCTCAAAAAGCGCATTTCGTGTTAAGAAGGAACTCAAACCTCATTTCAGTAAACACTCAGTCTACTTTCGTCTAAATTGCATCAAAACGTGCCCGGTTGGCAAGAAGGACATGAGGAGGCACGTTCCCATGTATCGAGTAGCGTGCCAGCCCTAAAGAACCACTTTAGGTGTGAAGAATACACGGAAACATCATTTTGGTGCGTACTCAGTCCAAATTCGTCCAAATTGCACCGAAACCTCCTTGGTGGGCAAGAAAGACATAAGGAAGGACTTTCTCATGTCTCGATATTTGCATGCTAACCCTAATGAACCACTTGAGGTCTTAAGAATGCACGAAAACGTCGTTTCGGCGCACACTGAGTCCAATTCGATTAAAGTTGCACCAAAACGTCCCCCGTTGGAAAGAAAGACATGGGGAAGCACTCTCTCATGTCTCGATGAGCGTTCAAGCCCCAAAGAACAGCTTTAGGTGCTAAGAGTGCACGAATACGTCATTTCGGTGCATACTCAGTCTAACTTGGCCCAAATTGCACCAAAACGTGCCCGATTGGAGAGAAAGAGGTGAGGAAGCACTCCCTAATGTGTCGATTAGCGTGCTAGCCCTAAAGAACCACTTCGGGTCTTAGGAATGAACGAAGACGTCACTTCGGTGCGCACTCTGTACAGTTTGGTTAAAGTTGCACCAAAACGTTATCGGTTGGCAAGAAAGACATGGGGAAGCACTTTCTCACGCTTGGATTAGCATTCTAGCCCTAAAGAAGCACATTTCGTGTTTAGAAGGCACGAAAACATCATTTCGGTGCGTACTCAATCCAATTTCGTGCAATTTCGACCAAAACGTGCCCGGTTGGCAAGAAAGATGTGGGGAAGCACTTTCTCATTCTTGGAATAGCGTTCTAGCCCTCAACAAGCGCATGCTTTTGATAAGAACGCACGAAAACCCCATTTCGGTGCCTCCTCCACCCAATTTCATTTCAATTGCACCAAAACGTCCCCGGTTGGGATTAAGAACATGAGGAAGCACTTTCTCTTGTTTGGATTAGTGTTCTAGCCCCAACGAACCAGTTTAGGTGTTAAGAATGCGTGGAACGTCATTTTGGTTCACACTGTGCACGACTTGGTTAAAGGTTCACCAAAACGTGCGCGGTTGGCAAGAAGCACGTTCTCATGCTTGGATTAACGTTCTAGCCCTCAAGAAGCGCATTTCGTGTTAAGAAGGAACTCAAACCTCATTTCCGTGCACACTCAGTCTACTTTCGTCTAAATTGCATCAAAACGTGCCCGGTTGGTAAGAAGGACATGAGGACTCACGTTCCCTTGTCTCGATTAGCGTGCCAGCCCTAAAGAACCACTTTAGGTGTGAAGAATGCACGAAAACATCATTTCGGTGCGTACTCAGTCCAAATTCGTCCAAATTGCACCGAAACCTCCTTGGTGGGCATGAAAGACATAAGGAAGCACTTTCTCATGTCTCTATATTTACGTGCTAACCCTAAGGAACCACTTGAGGTCTTAAGAATGCACGAAAACGTCGTTTCGGCGCACACTGAGTCCAATTCGATTAAAGTTGCACCAAAACGTCCCCCGTTGGAAAGAAAGACATGGGGAAGCACTCTCTCATGTCTCGATGAGCGTTCTAGCCCCAAAGAACAGCTTTAGGTGGTAAGAGTGCACGAATACGTCATTTTGGTGCATACTCAGTCTAACTTGGTCCAAATTGCACCAAAACATGCCCTATTGGCGAGAAAGAGGTGAGGAAGCACTGCCTAATGTGTCGTTTAGCGTGCTAGCCCTAAAGAACCACTCTAGGTGTTAGGAATGAACAAAGACGTCATTTCGATGCGCACTCTGTACAGTTTGGTTAAAGTTGCACCAAAACGTTATCGGTTGGCAAGAAAGGCATGGGGAAGCACTTTCTCACGCTTGGATTAGCATTCTAGCCCTAAAGAAGCACATTTCGTNCTAAAGAATCACATTTCGTGTTTAGAAGGCACGAAAACATCATTTTTGGTGCAATTTAGACGGATTTGGACTGAGTACGCGCCGAAATGATGTTTCCGTGCATTCTTCACGCCTAAAGTGGTTCTTTAGGGCTGACACACTAATCGACACATGGGAACGTGCGTCCTCATGTCCTTCTTGCCATTCGGGCACGTTTTGATGCAATTTAGACGACAGTAGACTGAGTGTGCACTGAAACGAGGTTTGAGTTCCAAGCATGAGAACGTGCTTCTTGAGGGCTAGAACGTTAATCCAAGCATGAGAACGTGCTTCTTGCCAACCGCGCACGTTTTTGTGCAATTTTAACCAAGTCGTGCACAGTTTCCACCGAAATGACGTTCCAAGCATTCTTAACACCTAAACTGGTTCGTTGGGGCTAGAACGATAATCAAAACAAGCGAAAGCGCTTCCTCATGTCCTTATTGCCAACCGGGGACGTTTTGGTGCAATTGAGACGAAATTGGGTGGAGGAGGCACCGAAATGGGGTTTTCGTGCGTTCTTATCAAAAGCATGCGCTTCTTGAGGGCTAGAACGCTAATCCAAGAATGAGAAAGTGCTTCCCCACATCTTTGTCGCCAACCGGGCACTTTTATGTGGAAATTGCACGAAATTGGATTGAGTACGCACAGAAATGATGTTTTCGTGCCTTCTAAACACGAATTGTGCTTCTTTAAGGCTAGAATGCTAATCCGAGCGTGAGAAAGTGCTGCCCCATGGCGTTCTTGCCAACCGATAACGTTTTGGTGCAACTTTAACTAAATTGTACAGAGTGCACACCTAAATGACGTCTTGGTTCATTCCTAACGCCCAAAGTGGTTCTTTAGGGCTAGCACGGTAATCGAGACATTAGATAGTGCTTCCTCACCTCTTTCTTGCCAATCGAGCACGTTTCGGTGCAATTTGGACCAAGTTAGACTGAGTACGCACCGAAATAACGTATTCGTGCACTCTTAGCACCTAAAGTTCTTCTTTGGGGGCTTGAACGCTCAACGAGACATGAGAGAGTGCTTCCCCATGTCTTTCTTTCCAACGGGGAATAATTTGGTGCAACTTTAATCGAACGGGACTCAGTGTGCCCCGAAACGACGTTTTTTTGCATTCTTAAGACCTCAAGTGGTTCCTTAGGGTTAGCACGCAAATATTGAGAAATGAGAAAGTGCTTCCTTTTGTCTTTCTTACCCACCAAGGAAGCTTTGGTGCAATTTGGACTAATTTGGACTGAGTACGCGCCGAAATGATGTTTTCGTGCATTCTTCACACCTAAAGTGGTTATTTAGGGTTGACACGCTAATCGAGACAAGGGAACGTGCGTCCTGATGTCCTTCTTGCCAACCAGGCACGTTTTGATGCAATTTAGATGACAGTAGACTGAGTGTGCACTGAAATGAGGTTTGAGTTCCTTCTTAACACGAAATGCACTTCTTGAGGGCTAGAACGTTAATCCAAGCATGCTTCTGGCCAACCGCGCACGTTTTGGTGCAACTTTAACCAAGTCGTGCACAGTGTGCACCGAAATGACATTCCACGCATTCTTAACAGCTAAACTGGTTCGTTGGGGCTAGAAGGATAATCGAAACAAGCGAAAGTGCTTCGTCATGTCCTTATTGCTAACCGGGGACGTTTTGGTGCAACTGAAACGAAATTGGGTGGAGGAGGCACTGAAGTGGGGTTTTCGTGCGTTCTTATCAAAAGCATGCGCTTCTTGAGGGCTATAACGCTAATCCAAGAATGAGAAAGTGCTTCCCCACATCTTTCTTGCCAACCGGGCACGTTTTGGGGTAAATTGTACGAAATTAGATTGAGTACGCACCGAAATGTTGTGTTCGTGCCTTCTAAACAGGAAATGTACTTCTTTAGGGCTAGAATGCTAATGCAAGCGTGAGAAAGTGCTTCCCCTTGTCTTTCTTGCCAACCGATAACGTTTTGGTGCAACTTTAACCAAATTGTACAGAGTGCGCACCGAAATGACGTCTTCGTTCATTCCTAGCGCCCAAAGTGGTTCTTTAGGGTAGCATGCTAATCGAGACATTAGAGAGTGCTCCCTCACCTCTTTCTTGCCAATCAGACACGTTTCGGTGCAATTTGGACCAAGTTAAAATGAGTACGCACCGAAATGACATATTCGTGCACTCTTAGTGCCTAAAGTTGTTCTTTGGGGGCTTGAACGCTCATCGAGACATGAGAGAGTGCTTCCCCATGTCTTTCTTTCCAACAGGGAACGTTTTGGTGCAACTTTAATCGAATGGGACTTAGTGTGCCTCGAAACGACGTTTTCGTGCATTCTTAAGACCTCAACTGGTTCCTTAGGGTTACCACACAAATATCGAGACATGAGAAAGTGCTTCCTTATGTCTTTCTTGCCCACCAAGGAAGTTTTGGTGCAATTTGGACGAATTTGGACTGAGTAGGCGTCGAAATGAAGTTTTCGTGCATTCTTCACACCGAAAGTGGTTCTTTAGGGCTGGCACGCTAATCTAGACATGGAAACGTGCGTCCTCATGTCCTTCTTGCCAACCGGGCACGTTTTTATGCAATTTAGACGAAAGTAGACTAAGTGTGCACTGAAATGAGGTTTGAGTTCCTTCTTAGCACGAAATGGGCTTCTTGAGGGCTAGAACATTAATCCAAGCATGAGAACGTTCTTCTTACCAACCACGCACGTTTTGGTGCAACTTTAACCAGGTTGTGCATAGTGTGCACCGAAACGACATTCCACGCATTCTTAACACCTAAACTGGTTTGTTGGGGCTAGAACGATAATCCAAACAAGCGAAAGTGCTTCCTCATGTCCTTATTGCCAACCGGGAACGTTTTGGTGCCATTGAAACGAAATTGGGTGGAGGAGGCACCAAAATGGGGCTTTCGTGCGTTCTTATCAAAAGCATGCGCTTCTTGAGGGCTAGAACGCTAATCCAAGAATGAGAAAGTGCTTCCCCATGTCTTTCTTGCCAACCGATAACGTTTTGGTGCAACTTTAACCAAATAGTACAGAGTGTGCACCGAAATGACGTCTTCGTTCATTCCTAATGCCCAAAGTGGTTCTTTAGGTCTAGCACGCTAATCGAGATATTAGGGAGTGCTTCCCCACCTCTTTGTTAATAATCGGGTACGTTTCGGTGCAATTTGGACAAAGTTAGACTAAGTACGCACCGAAATGACGTATTCGTGCACTCTTAGCGCCTAAAGTTGTTCTTTGGGGGCTTGAACGCTCATCGAGACATTAGAGAGTGCTTCCCCATGTCTTTCTTTCCAACAGGGAACGTTTTGGTGCAACTTTAATCGAATGGGACTCAGTGTGCCCCGAAACGACGTTTTCGTGCTTTCTTAAGATGTCAAGTGGTTCTTTAGCGTTAGCACGCAAATATCGAGACATGAGAAAGTGCTTCCTTATGTCTTTCTTGCCCACCAAGGAAGTTTTGGTACAATTTGGACGAATATGGACTGAGTACGCGCCGAAATGATGTTTTCGTGCATTCATCACACCTAAAGTGGTTCTTTCGGGCTGCCACGCTAGTCGAGACATCGGAACGTGCGTCCTCATGTCCTTCTTGCCAACCGCGCACGTTTTGCTGTAGTTTACACGAAATTAGATTGAGTGTGCACTGAAATGAGGTTTGAATGGAAATTGCACGGGCACATCTTTCTTGCCAACCGGGCACGTTTGGGTGGAAATTGCACGAAATTAGATTCAGTACGCACCGAAATGATGTTCTCGCGCCTTCTAAACACAAAATGTGCTTCTTTAGGGCCAAAATGACAATCCAAGCGTGAGAAAGTGCTTCACCATGTCTTTCTTGCCAACCGATAACGTTTTGGTGCAACTTTAACCAAATTGCACAGAGTGCGCACCGAAATGACGTCTTCATTCATTCCTAACGCCCAAAGTCGTTCTTTAGGGTAGCACGCTAATCGAGACATTAGAGAGTGCTTCCTCACCTCTTTCCTGCCAATCGGGCACGTTTCGGCGCAATTTGGACCAACTTAGACTGAGTACGCACCGAAATGATGTATTCGTGCACTCTTCGCACCTAAAGTTGTTCTTTGGGGGCTCTAACGCTCATCGAGACATGAAAGAGTGCTTCCCCATGTCTTTCTTTCCAACGGGGAAGGTTTTGGTGCAACTTTACTCGAATGGGACTCAGTGTGCCCCGAAACGATGTTTTCGTGCATTCTTAAGACCTCAAGTGGTTTCTGAGCGTTAGCACGCAAATATCGAGACATGAGAAAGTGCTTCCTTATGTCTTTCTTGCCCACCAAGGAAGTTTTGGTGCAATTTGGACGAATTTGGACTGAGTATGCGCCGAAATGATGTTTTCATGCATTCTTCACACCTAAAGTGATTCTTTAGGGTTGGCACGACATGGGAACGTGAGTCCTTATGTCGTTCTTGCCAACCGCGCACGTTTTGGTGCAACTTTAACCAAGTCGTTCACAGTGAGCACCGAAATGACGTTCCACGCGTTCTTAACACCTAAATTGGTTCTATGGGACTAGAACGATAATCCAAACAAGTGAAAGTGCATCCTCATCTCCTTATTGCCCACCGGGGACGTTTTGGTGGAATTGAAACGAAATTGGGCGGACGTGGCACCGAAATGGGGTTTTTGTGCATTCTTATCAGAAGCATGCGTTCTTGAGGGCTAGAACGCTAATCCAAGAATGAGAAAGTGCTTCCCCACATCTTTCTTGCCAACCGGGCACGTTTTGGTGGAAATTGCACGAAATTGGCTTGAGTACGCACCGAAATGATGTTTTCATGCCTTCTAAACACGAAATATGCTTCTTTAGGGCTAGAATGCTAATCTAAGCTTGAGAAAGTGCTTCCCCAAGTCTTTCTTGCCAACTGATAACGTTTTAGTGCAACATTAACCAAATTGTACAGAGTGCGCACCGAAATGACGTCGTCGTTCATTCCTAACGCCCAAAGTGGTTCTTTAGGGCTAGCACGCTAATCGAGACATTAGAGAGTGCTTCCTCACCTCTTTCTTGCCAATCGGGCACGTTTTAGTACAATTTGGACAAAGTTAGAATGAGTACGCACCGAAATGACGTATTCATGCACTCTTAGCACCTAAAGTTGTTCTTTGGGGGTTTGAACGCTCAACGAGACATGAGAGAGTGCTTCCCCATGTCTTCCTTTCCAAAGGGGAATGTTTTGGTGCAACTTTAATCGAATTGGACTCAGTGTGCGCCGAAACGACGTTTTCGTGCATTCTTAAGACCTCAAGTGGTTCCTTAGGGTTAACACGCAAATATCGAGACATGAGAAAGTGCTTCCTTATGTCTTTCTTGCCCACCAAGGAAGTTTTGGTGCAATTTGGACGAATTTCGACTGAGTGCGCGCCGAAATGATGTTTTTGTGCATTCTTCACACCTAAAGTGGTTCTTTAGGGCTGGGACAGTAATCGAGACATGGGCACGTGCGTCCTCATGTCCTTCTTGCCAACCGGGCACGTTTTTAAGCAATTTAGACGAAAGTAGACTTAGTGTGCAATGAAATGAGGTTTGAGTTCCTTCTTAACATGAAATGCGCTTCTTGAGGGCTAGAACGTTACTCCAAGCATGAGAACGTGCTTCTTGCCAACCGCGCACGTTTTGTGCAACTTTAACCAAGTCGTGCACAGTGTACACCGAAATGATGTTCCACGCATTCTTAACACCTAAACTAGTTCGTTGCGGCTAGAACGCTAATCCAAACCAGATAAAGTGGTTCCTCTTGTCGTTATTGCCAACTGGGGACGTTTTGGTGCAATTGAAACGAAATTGGGTAGAGGAGGCACCGAAATAGCGTCTTCGTGCGTTCTTATCAAAAGCATGTACTTCTTGAGGGCTAGAACGCTAATCCAAGAATGAGAAAGTGCTTCCCCACATCTTTCTTGCCAACCGGGCACGTTTTGGTGAAAATTGCACGAAATTGGATTGAGTACGCACTGAAATGATTTTTTCGTGCCTTCTAAACACGAAATGTGGTTCTTGAGGGCTAGAATGCTAATCCAAGCTTGAGAAAGTGTTTCCCCATGTCTTTCTTGCCAACTGATAACGTTTTGGTGCAACTTTAACCAAATTGTACAGAGTGCGCACCAAAATGATGTCTTCGTTCATTCCTAACTCCCAAAGTGGTTCTTTAGGGCTAGCATGCTAATTGAGACATTAGAGAGTGCTTCCTCACCTCTTTCTTGCCAATCGGGCACGTTTTGGTGCAATTTGGACCAAGTTAGACTGTGTACGCACCGAAATGACGTATTCGTGCACTCTTAGCACCTAAATTTGTTCTTTGGGGGCTTGAACGCCCATCGATACATGAGAGAGTGCTTCCCATGTCTTCCTTTCCAAAGGGGAACGTGTTCGTGCAACTTTAATCGAATTGGACTCAGTGTGCGCCGAAACGACGTTTTCGTGCATTCTTAAGACCTCAACTGGTTCCTTAGGATTAGCACGCAAATATCGAGACATAAGAAAGTGCTTCCTTATGTCTTTCTTGCCCACCAAGGAAGTTTTTGTGCAATTCGGACGTATGTGGACTGAGTACGCGCCGAAATGATGTTTTCGTACATTCTTCAAACCTAAAGTGGTTCTTTAGGCTGGCGCGCTAATTGAGACCTGGGAAGGTGCGTCCTCATGTCCTTCTTGCCAAGCGGGCACGTTTGATGCAATTTAGAAGAAAGTAGACTGAGTGTGCACTGAAATGAGGTTTGAGTTCCTTCTGAACACGAAATGCGCTTCTTGAAGGCTAGAACGTTAATCGAAGCATGAGAACGTGCTTCTTGCCAACTGCGCACGTTTTGGTGCAACTTTAACCAAGTTGTGCATAGTGTGATCCGAAATGACATTCCACGCATTCTTAACACCTAAACTGGTTCGTTGGGGTTAGAACGATAATCCAAAGAAGCGAAAGTTCTTCCTCATGTCCTTATTGCCAACCGGGGACGTTTCGGTGCAATTGAAACGAAATTGGGTGGACGAGGCACCGAAATGTGGTTTTCGTGCGTTCTTATCAAAAACATGCGCTTCTTGAGGGCTAGAACGCTAATCCAAGAATGAGAAAGTGCTGCCTCACATCTTTCTTGCCAACCGGGCACGTTAAGATGGAAATTGCATGAAATTGGATTGAGTACGCACCGAAATGATGTTTTCGTGCCTTCTAAACACGAAATGATGTTTTCGTGCCTTCTAAACACGAAATGTGCTTCTTTAGGGCTAGATTGCTAATCCAAGCGTGAGAAAGTGCTTCCCATGTCTTTCTTGCCAATCGATAACGTTTTGGTGCAACTTTAACCAAATTGTACAGAGTGCGCACCGAAATTACGTCTTCGTTCATTCCTAACACCCAAAGGGGTTCTTTAGGGCTAGGACGCTAATCAGGACATTAGAGAGTGCTTCCTCACCTCTTTCTTGCCAATCGGGCATGTTTTGGTGCAATTTGGACCAAGTTAGACTGAGTACGCACCGAAATGACGTATTCGTGCACTCTTAGCACCTAAAGTTGTTCTTTCGGGGCTTGAACGCTCATCCAGACATGAGAGAGTGCTTCCCCATGTCTTCCTTTCCAACGGCGAACGTTTTGGTGCAACTTTAATCGAATTGGACTCAGTGTCTCCTGAAACGACGTTTTCGTGCATTCTTAAGACCTCAAGTGGTTCCTTAGGGTTAGCACGCAAATATCGAGACATGAGAAAGTGCTTCCTTATGTCCTTCCTGCCCACCAAGGAAGTTTTGGTGCAATTCGGACGAATTTGGACTGAGTACTTGCTGAAATGATGTTTTCGTGCATTCTTCACACCTAAAGTGGTTCTATTGGGCTGGCACGCTAATCGAGACGTGGGAACGTACGTCCTTATGTCATTCTTGCCAATCCAGCACGTTTTGATGCAATTTAGATGACAGTAGACTGAGTGTGCACTGAAACGAGGTTTTAGTTCCTTCTCAACACGAAATGCGCTTCTTGAGGGCCAGAACGTTAATCCAAGCATGAGAACGTGCTTCTTGTCAACCGCGCACATTTTGGTGCAACTTTAACCAAGTCGTGCACAGTGTGCAACGAAATGACGTTCCACGCATTCTTAATACCTAAACTGGTTCGTTGCGGCTAGAACGCTAATGCAAACAATCGAAAGTGCTTCCTCATGTCCTTATTGCCAACCGGGGACGTTTTGGTGCAATTGAAACGAAATATGGTGGAGGAGGCACCGAAATGGGGTTTTTCGTCAGTTCTTATCAGAAGCATGCGCATCTTGAGGGCTAGAACGCTAATCCAAGAATGAGAAAGTGCTTCCCCACATCTTTCTTGCCAACCGGGCACGTTTTGGTGGAAGTTGCACGAAATTGGATTGACTACGCACCGAAATGATGTTTTCGTGCCTTCTAAACACGAAATGTGCTTCTTTAGGGCTAGAATGCTAATCCAAGCTTGAGAAAGTGCTTCCCCATGTCTTTCTTGCCAACCGATAACGTTTTGGTGCAACTTTAACCAATACAGAATGCGCACCGAAATGACGTCTTTGTTCATTCATAACGCCCAAAGTGGTTCTTTAGGGCTAGCACCATAATCGAGACATTAGAGAGTGCTTCCTCACCTCTTTCTTGCCAATCGGGCACGTTTTGGTGCAATTTGAACCAAGTTACACTGAGTACGCACCGAAATGACGTATTCGTGCACTCTTAGCACCTAAAGTTGTTCTTTGGGGGCTTGAACGCTCATCAAGACATGAGAGAGTCCTTCCCCATGTATTTATTTCCAACGGGGAATTTTTTTGTGCAAATTTAATCGAATTGGACTCAGTGTGCCCCGAAACGACGTTTTCGTGCATTCTTAAGACCTCAAGTGGTTCCTTAGGGTTAGCACGCAAATATCGAGACATGAGAAAGTGCTTCCTTATGTCTTTCTTGCCCACCAAGGAAGTTTTGTTGCAATTTGGACGAATTTGGACTGAGTGCGCGCCGAAATGATGTTTTTGTGCATTTTTCACACCAAAAGTGGTTCTTTAGGGCTGGGACACTAATCGAGACATGGGCACGTGCGTCCTCATGTCCTTCTTGCGAACCGGGCACGTTTTGATGCAATTTAGACGAAAGTAGACTTAGTGTGCAATGAAATGAGGTTTGAGTTCCTTCTTAACACGAAATGCGCTTCTTGAGGGCTAGAACGTTACTCCAAGCATGAGAACGTGCTTCTTGCCAACCGCGCACGTTTTGTTGCAACTTTAACCAAGTCGTGCACAGTGTGCACCGAAATGACGTTCCACGCATTCTTAACACCTAAACTAGTTCGTTGCGGCTAGAACGCTAATCCAAAACAGACAAAGTGCTTCCTCATGTCCTTATTGCCAACTAGGGACGTTTTGGTGCAATTGAAACGAAATTGGGTAGAAGAGGCACCGAAATAGCGTCTTCGTGCGTTCTTATCAAAAGCATGTGCATCTTGAGGGCTAGAACGCTAATCCAAGAATGAGAAAGTGCTTCCCCACATCTTTCTTGCCAACCGGGCACGTTTTGGTGGAAATTGCACAAAATTGAATTGAGTACGCACCGAAATGATGTTTTCGTGTCTTCTAAACACGAAATGTGCTTCTTTAGGGCTAGAATGCTAATCCAAGCTTGAGAAAGTGCTTCCCCATGTCTTTCTTGCCAACTGATAACGTTTTGGTGCAACTTTAACCAAATTGTACAGAGTGCGCACCAAAATGATGTCTTCATTCATTCCTAACGCCCAAAGTGGTTCTGTAGGGGTAGCACGCTAATCGAGACATTAGAGAGTGCTTCCTCACCTCTTTCTTGCCAATCGGGCACGTTTTGGTGCAATTTGGACCAAGTTAGACTGCGTACGCACCGAAGTGACGTATTCGTGCACTCTTAGCACCTAAAGTTGTTCTTTGGGGGCTTGAACGCTCATCGAGACATGAGAGAGTGATTCCCATGTCTTCCTTTCCAAAGGGGAACGTGTTGGTGCAACTTTAATCGAGTTGGATTCAGTGTGCGCCGAAACGACGTTTTCGTGCATTCTGAAGACCTCAACTGGTTCCTTAGGATTAGCACGCAAATATCGAGACATGAGAAAGTGCTTCCTTATGTCTTTCTTGCCCACCAAGGAAGTTTTTGTGCAATTCGGACGAATTTGGACTGAGTACACCCCGAAATGATGTTTTCGTGCATTCTTCAAACCTAAAGTGGTCTTTAGGCTGGCGCGCTAATTGAGACCTGGGAATGTGCGTCCTTATGTCCTTCTTGCCAACCGGGCACGTTTTGATGCAATTTAGAAGAAAGTAGACTGAATGTGCACTGAAACGAAGTTTGAGTTCCTTCTGAACACGAAATGCGCTTCTTGAAGGCTAGAACGTTAATCCAAGCATGAGAACGTGCTTCTTGCCAACTGCGCACGTTTTGGTGCAACTTTAACCAAGTCGTGCATAGTGTGATCCGAAATGACATTCCACGCATTCTTAACACCTAAACTGGTTCGTTGGGGCTAGAACGATAATCCAAAGAAGCGAAAGTTCTTCCTAATGTCCTTATTGCCAACCGGGGACGTTTCGGTGCAATTGAAACGAAATTGGGTGGACGAGGCACCAAAATGTGGTTTTCGTGCGTTCTTATCAAAAGCTTGCGCTTATTGAGGGCTAGAACGCTAATCCAAGAATGAGAAAGTCCAAAATGTGGTTTTCGTGCGTTCTTATCAAAAGCATGCGCTTCTTGAGGGCTAGAACGCTGATCCAAGAATGAGAAAGTGTTTCCCCACATCTTTCTTGCCAGCCGGGCACGTTTTGGTGGAAGTTGCACNTTGGTGGAAATTGCACGAAATTGGATTGAGTACGCACCGAAATGATGTTTTCGTGCCTTCTAAACACGAAATGTGCTTCTTTAGGGCTAGAATACTAATCCAAGCGTGAGAAAGTGCTTCCCCATGTCTTTCTTGCCAACCGATAACGTTTTGCTACTACTTTAACCAAATTGTACATAGTGCGCACCGAAATGACGTCTTTGTTCATTCCTAACGCCCAAAATAGTTCTTTAGGGCTAGCACGCTAATCTAGACATTAGAGAGTGCTTCCTCACCTCTTTCTTGCCAATCGGGCATGTTTCGGTGCAATTTGGACCAAGTTAGACTGAGTACGCACCGAAATGACGTATTCGTGCACTCTTAGCACCTAAAGTTGTTCTTTGTGGGCTTGAATGCTCGTCGAGACATGAGAGAGTGCTTCCCCATGTCTTTCTTTCCAACGGCGAACGTTTTCGTGCAACTTTAATCGAATTGGACTCAGTGCGCCACGAAACGACGTTTTCGTGCATTCTTAAGACCTCAAGTGGTTCCTTAGGGTTAGCATGAAAATATCGAGACGTGACAAAGTGCTTCCTTATCTCTTTATTGCCCACCATGGAAGTTTTGGTGCAATTCGGACGATATTGGACTGAGTACGCACCGAAATGATGTTTTCATGCATTCTTCACATCTAAAGTGGTTGTTTAGGCCTAGCACGCTAATCGAGCCATGGTAACGTGCGTCCTCATTCCTACTTGCCAATCGGGCACGTTTTGATGCAATTTAGACGAAAGTACACTGAGTGTGCACTAAAATGAGGTTTTAGTTCCTTCTTAACACGAATTGCGCTTCTTGAGGGTTAGAACGTTAATCCTAGCATGAGAACGTGCTTTTTGCTAACCGCGCACGTTTTGGTGCAACTTTAACCAAGTCGTGCACAGTGTGCACCGAAATGACGTTCCACGCATTCTTAACACCTAAACTGGTTCGTTGGGGCTAGAATGATAATCCAAACAAGCGAAAGTGCTTCCTCATGTCCTTATTGCCAACCGGGGACGTTTTGGTGCAATTGAAACGAAATTGGGTGGAGGAGGCACCGAAATGGGGTCTTCGTGCGTTCTTATCAAAAGCATGCGCTTATTGAGGGCTAGAACGCTAATCCAAGAATGAGAAAGTGCTTCCCCACATCTTTTTTGCCAGCCGGGCACGTTTTGGTGGAAGTTGCACGAAATTGGATTGAGTACGCACCGAAATGACGTCTTCGTTCATTCCTAGCGCAAAAGTGGTTCCTTAGGGCTAGCACGCAAATATCGAGACATGAGAAAGTGCTTCCTTATGTCTTTCTTGCCCACCAACGAAGTTTTGGTGCAATTCGGACGAATTTGGACTGACTACGCACCGAAATGATGTTTTCGTGCATTCGTCACACCTAAAGTGGTTCTTTAGGACTGGCACGCTAATCGAGACTTGGGAACGTGCGTCCTCGTGTTCTTCTTGACAACCGGGCACGTTTTGATGCAATTGAGACGAAAGTAGACTGAGTGTGCACTGAAATAAGGTTTGAGTTCCTTTTTAACACGAAATGCGCTTCTTGAGGGCTAGAACATTAATCCAAGCATGAGAACGTGCTTCTTGCCAACCACACACGTTTTGGTGCAACTTTAACCAAGTCGTGCACAGTGTGCACCGAAATGACGTGCCACGCATTCTTAAAACCTAAACCGGTTCGTTGGGACTAGAACGATAATCCAAACAAGCGAAAGTGCTTCCTCATGTCCTTATTGCCAACCGGGGACGTTTTGGTGCAATAGAAACCAAATTGTATGCAGGAGGCACCGAAATGGGGTTTTTGTGCGTTCTTATCAAAAGCTTGCGCTTATTGAGGGCTAGAACGCTAATCCAAGAATGAGAAAGTGCTTCCCCACATCTTTCTTGCCAACCGGGCACGTTTTGGTGGAAGTTGCACGAAATTGGATTGAGTACGCACCGAAATGATGTTTTCGTGCCTTTTAAACACGAAATGTGCTTCTTTAGGGCTAGAATACTATTCCAAGCGTGAGATAGTGCTTCCCCATGTCTTTCTTGCCAACCGATAACTTTTTGGTGCAACTTTAACCAAATTATACAGAGTGCGCACTGAAATGACGTCTTCGTTCATTCCTAACGCCCAAAGNTAGTAAAGTTTGTAGCACCACTCTGTAACTTAGTGAAAAACTTAATTAATTGGCTTTGAAATTTGGGTTGGACACCCTTTGGATTGTGGTAGAGGAGCTGGGATACTTAGAAGTGTTTTTCTTGCAGGTCNCTGGGATACTTAGAAGTGTTTTTCTTGCAGGTCTTCGGAGACAGGGTTCGTCCAATTTCAGGGGAGGTTCTGCCGAATTTCCGTTAGAATTTTCCTTGATATTGGATTCCCGCAGGATCACTCCGAGTTCCAGGGTGGAACTCGGGGAGGGTCCTGTCATCGAGACATGAGAAAGTGCTTCCTTATTTCTTTCTTGCCCACCAAGGAAGTTTTTGTGCAATTTGGAGGAATTTGGACTAAGTACGCACCGAAATGATCTTTTTGTGCATTCTTAACGACTTAAGTGGTTCCATAGGGCTAGCACGCTAATCGAGACATGACAACGTGCGTCCTCATGTCCTTCTTGCCAACTGGGCACGTTTTGATGCAATTTAGACGAAAGTAGACTGAGTATGCACTAAAATGAGGTTTTAGCTCCTTCTTAACAGGACATGTACTTCTTGAGGGCTAGAACGTTAATCCAAGCATGAAAACGTGCGCTTTGCAAACTGCGCATCTTTTGGTGCAACTTTAACCAAGTTGTGCACAGTGTGCACTGAAATGACGTTCCATACATTCTTAACACCTAAACTGGGTTGTTGGGGTTGGAACGCTAATTCGAACAAGAGAAAGTGCTTCCTCATGTCTTTATTGCCAACCAGGGACGTTTCGGTGTAGTTGAAACGAAATTACGTTGAGGAGGCACCGAAATGAGGTTTTGTTCTTAACAAAAGCATGTGCTTCTTGAGGGCTGGAACGCTAATCCAAGAATGGAAAAGTGCTTCCCCACATCTTTCTTACCAACCGGGCACGTTTTGGTGGAAATTGTCTAAAATTGGATTGAGTACGCACCAGAATGATGTTTTTATGCCTTCTAAATACAAAATGTGCTTCTTTAAAGCTAGAATGCTAATCCAAGCATGAGAAAGTGCTTCCCCATGTCTTTCTTGCCAACCGATAACCTTTTGGTGCAACCTTAACCAAATTGTACAGAGTGTGCATCAAAATGACTTTTCCGTTCATTCTTAACGCCCAAAGTGGTTCTTCAGGGTAGCACGCTAATCGAGACATTAGAGAGTGCTCCCCCAACCTTTTCTTGCCAATTGGGCACGTTTTGGTTCAATTTGGACCAAGTTAGACTGAGTATGCACCAAAATGACGTATTCGTGCATTCTTACCACCTAAAGTTGTTCTTTGGGGCTTGAACGCTTATCGAGACATGAGAAAGTTCTTCCCCATGTCTTTCTTTCTAACAGGGAATGTTTTGGTGAAACTTTAATCCAATTGGACTCAGTGTGCACTGAAATGAGGTTTTAGTTCCTTCTTAAGACCTTAGATGGTTCCTTAGGGTTAGCATGCTAATATCGAGACATGAGAAAGTGCTTCCTTATGTCTTTCTTGCCCACCAAGGAAGTTTTGGTGCAATTTGGACGAATTTGGACTGAGTACACACCGAAATGATATTTTTGTGTATTCTTAATGCCTAAAGTGGTTCTATAGGGCTGGAACGCTAATCGAGACTTGACAACGTGCGTCCTCATGTCCTTCTTGCCAACTAGGAAATTTTTGATGCTATTTAGACGAAAGTAGACTGAGTATGCACTGAAATGATGTTTTAGTTCCTTCTTAACATGAAATGTGGTTCTTGAGGGCTAGAACGTTAATCCAAGCATGAGATTTGACAACGTGCGTCCTCATGTCCTTCTTGCCAACCAGGAACGTTTTGATGCTATTTAGACGAAAGTAGACTGAGTATGCACTGAAATGAGGTTTTAGTTCCTTCTTAACATGAAATGTGCTTCTTGAGGGCTAGAACGTTAATCCAAGCATGAGAACGTGCTTCTTGCCAACCGTGCACGTTTTGGTGCAACTTTAACCAAGTTGTGCACAGTGTGCACCGAAATGACATTCCATGCCTAAACTGGTTCGTTGGGCCAGGAACGCTAATCCATACATTCTTAACGCCTAAACTGGTTCGTTGGGCCAGGAACGCTAATCCGAACAAGAGAAAGTGCTTCCTCATGTCTTTAGTACCAACCGGGTACGTTTGGGTGCAATTGAAGTGAAATTAGGTTGAAGAGGCACCGAAATGAGGTTTTCGTGTGTTCTTAGCAAAAACATGTGCTTCTTGAGGACTAGAACGCTAATCCAAAAATGGGAAAGTGCTTCCCCACATCTTTCTTGCCAACCGGGCACATTTTGGTGGAAATTGCACGAAATTGGATTGTGTACACAGCGAAATGATGTTTTCGTGCCTTCTAAACATGAAATGTGCTTCTTTAGGGCTAGAATGCTAATCCAAGCATGAGAAAGTGTTTCCCCATGTTTTTCTTGCCAACCGATAATGTTTTGGTGTAACCTTAACCAAATTGTACAGAGCGTGGCACCAAAATGACGTTTTCGTTCATTCCTAACACCCAAAGTGGTTCTTCAGGGCTAGCACGCTAATCGAGACATTAGAGAGTGCTCGGCAATTGGGAGAGTAGTGGCCTTAGTGTGGTTGCCGGTTCCTTGGGCTATTTGGTGAGGATGGGGTAGTTTGGTTTTTCGGTGGGCTACTGTTGTGGGCTGTTTTTGTGGATTCGCTAGGCTAGTTCTGGCAGCCTTTTTTTAGCGGTGTTTTTTGGCTTCCTAGGGGATGCCCCTTGTATTTTGTAGTTCCTTTCTTCTTTTATTGATTTGTTTATTTACCAAAAAAAAAACTCGAAATGTGCTTCTTCAGGGCTAGAATGCCAATCTAGGCTTGAGAAAGTACTTCCCCTTGTCTTTCTTGTCTACCGATCACGTTTTGGCACAACTTTAACCAAATTTTACTGAGTGTGCGTCGAAATAATGTTTTTGTTCATTCTTAATAGCTAAAGTGGTTCCTCAGGGCTACCATGCTAATCAAGACATTAGAAAGTGCTTCTCGATCTCGTTCTTGCTAATCGGCTACATTTTGGTGCAATTGGGAGCAAGTTAGATTGAGTACGCACCGAGAAGACGTTTTTGTTCTATCCTACCACGAAATGTGCTTCTTTAAAACTAGAACACTAATCCAAGCATGAGAAAGTTCATCCCTTTGTCTTTCTTGCTAACCAAGCACGTTTTGTTGCAACATTAGCCAAATTTGACTCAATTTGCACTGAAATGGAGTATTCGTGCATTCTTAACACCTAATCTAGTTCATTTGGGCAAGAACGCTAATCTAAACATGAGAAAGTGGTTTCCCATGTGTCACTATGAGAAAAAAGGTCTTAGGGTACGAAAACATTTCGTCGCCTAAAACCCAAATTCGTCACCTAAGCTTTTAGGCGACGAAAACGCTTTGTCTGGAACATTGTAGCTTAAAAATGGTATACTCAGGTTTTAAGTGACGAAATAAAATATTCGTCACCTAAAACGCAACATAAGGAGACGAAATAGTTTTGTCGAAAAAAAAAACTTTAAGCAACGAAAACTATTTTCGTCGCCTAAAATATCTTAGGTGGCGAAACACTTTCGTCGTATAAAAGTTTCGCCAACGAAATATATTCGTTACCTAAATATTTAAGAGATGAATTTGCTTGTTGCCCAAACTTTAGCCAACGAAAAACTTTCGTCGCCTAAACTTTTAGGAGACAAAAGTGTTTGTCGCCCCATATTAAAAAAATATAATTTTTTTATTTTATTTGTAAAATTTATTTTTAGGAGACCAAGGGTTTCGTCGCCTAAACGTTTGTACGACTAAATATTTCATTGCTCAACATTAATAAATATATATATTTTTATTTGTATAATTGTGAGCTTAGGAGACGTAATTATTTGTTGCCTAAGCCTTTAGATTCGTCGCCTAAACTTTTAGGAGACGAATGTTCGTCGCCTTAACATTAGGAATTTGGTTTTATACTTTAATCATATAATTTTTTTAATATTATTTTTACCAGAATCTTATATACATATTTTACCAAAATATACAAATTAAAAAGAAAACATTATAAACAATTAACTTGATATATGTATAACATATATCAAACATTTTGTATAATATTTACCAAAATCATACATATAGTTTACGTATTTACCAAAATATACAGCTTGATATTCAATATGTAAAAAAATGTATATGCTAAACTTCAAAAGTTAAACTTATAAGAGAAGAATAAAAAAGACTATTCTAAATGTATGCATGTGCAACTCCATGAACATCATCACCCCTTCATCTCCATCATGCTGAGAAGTATATGTTTTCACCAAAGCCAAAAAAGGTTCTCAACGCAGCAGGGCTACCATTAGCAGCAGTCAAGAGTTGTCTGATAGAGTTGCTCACCATTCCATGAGCCTCACCCTTAGCAACACCTACATTTAAGATTATCAGAACCAACATAACCAACAGCAAAAACAGTAACATACATCATATGATAAAGGGTAGTGTGATGCTGTCACGCCCCGACCCTCGGGCACGTGAACGCCAACTGAACCTGAAAACTGAAATTAATTCCTGAAGCTGTGGGCCCTTTTTCTGAAACTGTGAGCCATGAATATAAAATAATTTCCTGAAAACAATTGTAAGTTTACAAAACAATTCACGTAAAACCAAGTGTAAAACCTTTTACATAAAAGCAAGATGTAAAATAAGTTTCTGAAGCACTGCTGGTCCCACTGCCTCGTCTTCTCTCCACTGCCTCCTCAACTTGCTTAACCTGCAAAACCAAACCCTGCACCCAACCACAGGTGCACCGGGTTTACACACAAACCCGGTAAGCTCACTAGAGCTCGTATGAGTGAAACTACTGTAAACCTTAAATTAATAATTCAGAAATAATCAATTTATAATCCATCTTAATGCCTCAAGCACAGTCAAACCACAAATCACAAATCATAAACCTTAACAAATCCTCTAAACCGATCAAATCCTTTGTGATCCTTAATCCCTAAATATCCTCAATTTAACCTCTAACTGAAAAATCACCTCGAAAATTCTCTGGATGAAGCTCCCAAAGAAGGAATTAATAGGCTTGAGAGGGGAAAAACAAAAAATTACTACCCTCGACCATCACCAGTGGATCTCCAGTATGAAGAAAATGGNACCAGTGGATCTCCAGTATGAAGAGAATGGAGAGCCAAGAGTCTTTGATGGAGGAGCTATTACTGAGTGGAACATAGACGGCAAAACAGAGTACCAGATTGCAGAAACATTTAGACAAATGTTGATGCAAGCAACTGCTTATCGAGCGAGCAGTTTCATTTCAGATGAGAGGCACAGAGCATGTCTACTCATTGCCGGTTTTACAGGCCAACTCAAAAGTTGGTGGGACAACCTCCCAGAAGCTTTTCAGGAGCAAATCCTGACAAGTGAATGAGAAGTAGATACTGGGATGGAAGTAGTCTATGAAGGGGACCAGGTCAATACGCTGGTCTATACCCTTCTCTGGCATTTCATTGGCGATGAAAAGGCTTACCTATAAAGCACCAGAGATATCCTGATGAATCTAAGATGCAAAACATTGTCACATTTCCGATGGTAAAAAGACGCTTTTATGACAAAGGTCTTTACCAGAAATGATTGTCATTCTGAGTTCTAGAAGGAGAAGTGTAACAACCCGTACCTTCCTAAGTACATGTTAATAGGGCCCAACGTTGACTTTTGGTTCTAACAAGATTTTAGCTTTGACTTTGGGTCCATTAGAAAGGTCTTGAGCTCACGAGTTCATTGACATGCGGCATGGGTGATTTAGAGTTACGGTTAAAAAGTTATGAACGTGATAAAAGAGCTCAAAGTTGACTTTTTAAATTGCTTGGAGTTTAAAGTTGACTTGGACATGAGTACGTAGAGCTCGACCCCACGAGTTCGTAGACACGAAGTATGCGTCAAACGGAGTTACGGTTTGTAAGTTATGTACATGGGAAGGGAGTGGCAAAATTGTAAATAAAGGGACATTCCAGAATTTTCTAGAAGCAGCCCCTCCTCTTTTATTTCTCCATTTCTCCCCCTCCCAGCCCACAAACCAGCCAATTCACCTACCTTGTGCGCGCGTCACCCCTCCTCTCCCCCACCCAGCCAATTCCGACCAATACCCAGCCGCCGACGCCCACCGCCGCGACCCCCGACGCCGACGCCAACCCCTGCGCGCGCCGCTGCACGGAGAGAAGTTTCCAGCCGCCGCAACCTCCAGTTTCCGGCCAGTTTTTCCGGCGTTCTCTTGCCATTTAGGTGGGTTTCCTCCCTCATTCTTCCTCCATTTAATTTCTCTTGGAGTTGGGCTGTTAAATTGAGTTAATTGAGACATGGGAAGAAATTAGGAATTAGCCCCAAATCTGGAAATCGAAAAATTGGGGTTTGGAGTGCGAAATTGGGGTTGAAATTACTAATTCCCAAC
>QANT01008491.1:0-23002 GCA_003254885.1 Purshia tridentata | reverse complement strand
ATTCGGGCCATTTTTCGGGCTTTGGGCGGGCCTAAACGGGCCGGGCTTCGGGCGGGCCTTAGGCTTCAAAGGGATGGCCCAAAGCCCGCCCAAGAGACTTTCGGGCCAGGTCGGGCCGGGTCGGGCCGGCCCAAATTTCGGGCCTAATCGGACTTCGGGCCCAATGGGTCGGGCGGGCTTCGGGTGGGCTTCGGGCCTTGGGCTTTTTGGTGACCCCTAGATTTAATGAGATATATCCTCACTTTTTTTAACAGGATTGATATTTACCCGCCAATTAAAAACGAACCAGAAACAGAAACCTCTCTTCTTCTATTTTTTTTCTTTTACGGTCCTAAAGATAAAATCATACAAGTACGAGGCCCAGGACAGCCCAAACTCGTTTGACTGTGAGTCAGTCAGCGAAGCGTTGCTTAAACCCTGTTTGCGCTCAAAGCCTCCAATTTATTCTCTTGCTGGGTTTCTCTTCTACTTCTTCTTTCTCTTCTTCTTTAGCTAATTATCTCGGAATCATGCTCTGCGTGGCTGCCGACTCGGTTTTGGCCCCGTGATGTCTCTTTGTACAATCCGAGCGGTTAGTTGTTCACAACCCAGAATTTACAAGCTTTTTTTTGTAAAATTTTCTTCATCATCACTCTCTGCGCTTAAAAATATGGACTTTATTGAAGAAACAACCAATACCCATGATAATTGTTACCTCGAATTGCAGCTCAGCATGCAATCCCATGCCTCCTCTGGTAACTTTATAAAAGCTCTGGACACTTTGAATTCAATGAGAAGAAATGTGCCTGACAAACCCACTGTGTATGATTTCAATGCTTTGCTTTATTGTTATTTAAAGTCACCAAGTGTACTGTTAGAAAATGTTGTTCATATTTACTTTGGAATGAAAAGATTAGGGCCCACCCCTAATGCTTCGACTTTCAATACTCTTGTGAATGGTATGCTATCAATTGGTCATGTAAAAGATGCTCATATGATTGCTGAAGAGATGTTTGGTGGTGGGTTTGTGCCCTCTTTTACTTCTATGTCGAAAATCTTGAAAAAGGCACTTAAAGTTGGAAGTTTAGCTGATTCAATTGGTGTTTTTAAGCTTATGTTGAGGTTGGAGTATTTCCCGACGGAACCCACTTTGAGTTTGTTGATTTCTAAGCTTAGCAATGCCAGGATGATCCAAGAAGTGTGGTTTGTGTGCTATGCTCTTATGGATAAGGGTCACCCTTTTGGTGCATATGTTTACAATCCTATACTGTGGGCTTTGTGTAAGTCTGGTCAGAGTTATAATGCTTTGGAATTGTTCTATTGGATGAAGAGGAAGGGAATTCTACATAATGTGTGCTCTTATACTGCTTTAGTTTACGGGTTTGGTAGAGAAGGTTTGTGGAGAGATCTTCTTGGTTGTTTGGATGAAATGAAGAGTGATGGGTGTAAGCCTAATGTAATAACATACACTATAATTATTAAGTTTCTTTGTGCTGATGGGAGGATCGGGGAGGCATTAGAATATTTGGTAAAGATGGAAAAGGAAGAATGTGAACCGGACATGATCACATACAATGTTATTCTTCTTGAACTTTGTCTTCAAGATAGAGTGGGCGACGTTTCTAACTTACTTGAGGTGATTGAGCAAAAAGGATTTTCTCCCAATCCATACACATATGCTGCTTTGTCAGGAGGCCTGTTAAAAACAGGTAAGATTGGGATTGCTTCTAAACTATTGCTTGATGTGATTACGAGTGGCTGTTATGTGGATGTTGCGGTGTACAATATATACTTCCATTGTTTATGTTGTGAGAATAGATCAAGAGAAGCATTATCTTTGTTGAAGATGTTGATGAAAGAAGGTTTAATGCCAAGTAATGTGTCATATAACACAATTTTAAAAGGCTTTTGTAGAGAAAATAACATTTCCAACGCTTTGAATCTCTTGGACCGCTTTAAGTGGGGTGCAAATGGGCCTGATGTGGTTTCCTTCAATACGATTTTGTCTATGGCATGCAAACAGAAAAAGACTTCCATGATCCGGAGGGTCTTGAGTCGTATGAACTATCGAGGTGTTCAGCTTAATGATGTTGGTTTGAATTGTTTAATTCAGTACTTCAGTAGGGTTGAAAAATTTTCAGAATGTTTGAAGCTATTGGATTACATGATGTGCAATGGCTCTAATCCCACTATTGTCACTTTTAATGTGCTTCTAGACAAACTTTGCAAGTATGGGTTAGTTGGATTTGCACAGCAGGTTTTTAAATTTCTCGGAAACACTGGATTTCTACCTGATACAACTTCTTATAATATTCTTATAAATGCCTTCATAAGAGAGGGAAATAATATGATGGTGAATCAATTTGTTAATGACATGTACAGCCAGAAACTAAAACCAGATCTCTTTACCTATGGGTCTTTAATTAGTGGCGTTTGCAAGGAAGGGAAGGTATCCATTGCTCTCCAGCTGAGGGATGAAATGCTAGAGAACAGGCTTACTCCAAGTATTGCAATTTACAATAACATATTGGAGGCAATGTTCCGGAAAGGCAATTTTTCAGACATTGTCTCATTATTGAAAATTGTGGTTCTGGAAGGGTGTCAACCTGATGAGGTAACTTTTAAGATCCTTAACCGATCAATATTCAAAAGTTGGATGAAGAGATTTCCTGAGGTTGCAGAACTTCTTGAGCTTGTGGTATATAAAAATATCAAGCAAAAGACTCAACATGGATGAATGACAAGCTAATTGATTTAGGGTTGTTGACTTCATATAAAGCCTTCATCTTGAGCAATGAACCATTCCAAGAAGATTAAAATCTTCAATCAGGTAAAGAGGATCCTTATCTCATATCTTTTAGCAGCTTAAGAACTTCTATCTTAATTTTAATTTTTTAAAATTTTATAGTTTTGAAGATGGAACAATTGTATAAAAATAATTATGCATGTAGTTCAAACTTGCCATTAATTCCCCTATTTCTTTTTTTCATTTTTGATGCTTACTTTTTGCATAATATAAATCAAAAACCGTTTGTATTGCAAGTAAAGCAACAATGAGATAAGGTCAACTAGTTGGGAACTTGTGATAAGCTTGGTTGAGCTAAAGAATCGGGAGGAAGTAGATATCTATACTTGGTTTGGTTTTTTATAATGCAATAGGCTGCAACAATGAGATCAGGTCAACTAGTTGGGAACTTGTGACAAGCTTGGTTGAGTTAAAGAATTGGGAGGAAGTAGATATCTGTACTTGGTTTGGTTTTTTGTAATGCAATAGGCTAATTATGAACTTCCAAGTATGGCATCCGCTTTCTCTTCAGCTAGTTTAGCAAAAGTCAAGTTTAACTAGATATAAACACCCTAAGCACATTACTCGGCTGAAAGGTTTGGAAGGTTTAATATGCATTGTTTTCTATCTGTCCACCATGTTAGACTTTCTATCTTTACGTGTCCTTATTGAGAAAGAGTTCCTAGATTAAATGGAATAATTCCTAAAATGAAGTCATTGGCTTTGTTTTCTTTGATGCTGATAATTTTCTGAGGCACTATTAAATCTGCATGTTGGAGATTGGTTGATTTTGCGTGCTAAATCATATAGTGCTTCTTAATTTTCTGTTCAACAGGGATGCATAATTGCAACAATGATCTTGTTTCTGACCCAGGGGAATAGTTCTTTATCCTGACATTTCATGAAGAATTGTTCCTCATATCTCTTTCCAATGCAAGTTAAGGTCAGCTTCCTTATGGCTCATATCCTAAACTGGCTTTGGCAGATTTATGGGAATTTTATCTATTTGACCCAACTATATTTTCTAATCTCAGATATCAAGTCTAGAAGAAATGGTTTTTCCACAGCTTTCTTGTGCATATGATGCTAGTTGGGGTATCTGTGTCACCATTTCATCTTTGATTATGAAGTATACCTACTCTTCTGATTAGATATGGTAAGTTTTAATTTATTTTGATCATCTTAGGTGATGCAAGTAATTTGCATTGTAGTTGCATGTACTGCTCCATGTTTCCGTTTACATAATGAACTTTTTAGGGAAAGAATTGATAGTATGTATATATAGTTCAACTCTAGTATGTTAAGAAAATTATATGGTCATATGTATGCATGCACGTGCTCATACACTCATTTCTAGTGCTTTCCTCTTAAGAGTAAGGCTAGCAATTTCCCAAAGGAAAAGCAAGTAAAAGCTAATCTCAAGTGGAACTTGCTGAAAATTGATCTGGTCTTTTTATAATTGAGTTAATTACAGAAATAGTCCACTTATTATTCACCAAGTCTCGTTTTGGTCCACAAATTTTTTTAAATGCCATATTGATCTACGAATTGTCTAAAAGTTACATTTTGGTCCAAATCTGGCAAAATCGGACAATTTAGCCTCTCAATTTTGTACCAATGAGTTGACTTTGAGGGACAAAATGGAACAATGAGACAATTACTGAACTAATATAGTACTTAAAAAAATTTGTGGACCAAAACAAGACATAGCGAATAATAAATAGACCATTTTTGTGATTTCCTCTTTTATAATTAGTTCCATATAATCTGCTCTGCAGGAAAAATATTTAGTTGGGCAGGGGTCTTCGACCAAAAAAAAAAAAAAGGTTGGGCAGGGGTCTTTACTGCTTTAACAGAGCTTAGAAGACTGCACAGGAATTGTCTTTGACATGCTGTGTCATGTATTCAACAGGGACCTGTTATCCACTCCTAGAACTGAGTGCACAAAGTGGAGGAATTGGCTCAAGGGTCAATCTCAACCTCTAGTCAGGAGAACCACCAGAAATTGAACCAAGTTCTGATTTTGAAATAACAGAGATGTCCACCAGGAATTGGCACAAGCACTACATGAGAGCCTTCATTGCCGCTGGGATTTCTTTTGTGAACCTTATGGTGGGAGCAGGATGGTGAAAGGATAAGCACACGAGCAATTAAGAGAGAAATTGCGCAAAGAAGCCTGTCTTATATAACTGGTATCTGCAGTGTGATCTTTTGAAATAGCAAATATGCCCCTTTTGCTTTGTGCTAGAACTAGCCTTTTCTCTTATGTCGATAGTTTTATCATCCCCCCCATGGGAATGTTTCAAGTTCTATCAATTTTGTTGTACTTGTAAGTTGTAATAAACAAGTTCATGACATATATGGAAACAATTGATGCAAGTTAGATGTGTCCTGTACTTCCATGTACATACTATTGATTCATTTCCCATGTTTTATCATAGGCAGGTCATGTCGGGTCAACTCAAAGTAACCCATTTTATAGGCCTACCACTGGACTACAAGGCTTTGTTTGGACTGCTGGACAGGTATGGACAGCACTAAATAGTTAAAGTATCAGTATGAGCTGTTTTTTTGGTGGAGGAAGAAGAGATGGAGATGGCCAAATGTTAATAAAAGTGTTCTTAAGACCTCAGGATAATTGTTCCCTCCAAATACATGGGTTACCTTATGACAAATTTCTTCATTCATAATTTACTTTGGCTGTCTTTACCTTCTTCTTTCTCCATCAGAAAAGTTGGCTCACAATGAAATTTTTACTCTTTTGTGTTGTCCAGGCTTGTTATGTCTTCCAAACAGAGGTCGAAACTAACAAAAGATTAGGATGTCTAATATATAATAACTTTCATTGTAATATAATTTTATTTTATCTGAAATTTATTTTGGATATATTTAAATTGCTAGAGTATAGACATGAAATTAAGATGATATGTAAACAATTTATTATACCATTTTATAGATATCATAAACAATGAAAAAAGTCAAAATAGGTGACCATATATATAATCATTTTTTGTTCCTTTTATTATAATGGATCGTATTTTGAATGATAATACAATTATACTTGTATTTATAACTTACTGTGTACTAATGTCGTGCAAAGATAATAGAAACATCTACACTATCTTCAAGCATATGCAAGCTTTTAGTGAATAAAGCACATCTCCCACGATCAAACTTTTAACATTGCATATAATTGGACGATTCATGATGTGATCCCATTGCATGAATATAAAAGCTAAACTCAGAGAGTATATGTTCGTTCTTGGAGGCTTGGACTTGGAGGTTGGAGCAGCCTCAAAAGCTTTTAAATAGGCTTCAGCCGTCATTGTATTTGTATGTGAGGCACTCGGGGTTCAGCTTAAGTTAGACCGACATTGTTGTACGGTTAAACTTGTAGAGGTCTCAGAAGAAACATGTCCGTGAGCTTCGGTAATTGGATAAAATATCCATCAAGCATTTAACGCGGTCTTAACAAAACTCACACACATACAATAATGTCTTTTACAACGTTGAACGAGGAAAAGACCATTTCTCAGGAACCATGACATCATAGCTCTCTTTTCTCTCTTGGCTTCTTGCAATAGATTCTGAAGAAGACCAATCACAATTGAAATTCCCATTTCACCATCTTCTTCTTTCTGGGTCTCTGACAATCTTTGACCATCTTCATGTATGTACTTTTGGTTTAGAGAGAGAGAGAGAGAGAGAGAGAGAGAGAGAGAGGTGGATGCTGATCTGGGTGTTTGTGAAAGGTTCTAGTTTAGAAGAATTGCATCTGATCTGATTGATAGTGATTGAATTGGAATAGTGGGTTTTGTTGATCAAGAACAAGAGAAAAAGAAAGGAAATAAAGAATGGGGGTGGATTACTATAACATATTGATGGTGGACAGGAATGCTACGGATGATGATCTAAAGAAGGCGTATAGGAGGCAGGCCATTAAATGGCACCCTGACAAGAACCCCAATGACAAAAAAGAAGCAGAAGCCAAATTCAAGCAGATCTCTGAGGCCTATGAGGCATGTAATTCTCTTTCTTTCTGGTATTCTTGTTGCACACTCATTCTCCTGTGTATATTACTTATGTGCATTCCAAAATGAAATGGGTTAAGCTTGTTGATTTTGTCACTTGCCATATTTTAGAGTTGTTCTGTTGGGTGATAGGAATTGTGGGCTTTGAAAGTTAAATTTTTTCTGGTATGGAGTATTGGGTAGTAAGCAAACAAATGATGGCAATAGGACCTCAATTAATTAATGATTTACAGAAATTTGCATAAGCTCTCAAGAAGATCAAATAGTTGTATCAGGCTCAACCAATGATTTTTTTAGAACTTGAATCTTCTTCCCTTTCCCAACATCTGCATTCACAACCTTTTGGGGTACAAAGCATTTGCTTGTGTTTTGTTATAGATTGCATTAAATGGCTCTTTTGGTACAGTGTCTATATATGCTCTATTATATCTGAAAACAGTTAATATTTCATATTGGTGTACTGAGTAACTTTCAAAGAATGAAACCCTTGTTTGTGCATTCAGGTCTTGAGTGATCCTCAGAAAAAGCAAATTTATGACCAGTATGGTGAAGAAGGATTGAAAGACATGCCACCACCTGGGAGTGGTGGGTTCCCATATGGAAATGGCAGTGACAGTGGATCAAGTGGATTCAATCCTAGAAACGCAGAGGATATCTTTGCAGAATTCTTTGGAAGTAGTCCCTTTGGATTTGGGTCATCAGGACCTGGGAGGTCCATGAGATACTCGTCTGATGGGTCAGGAGGGATTTTTGGGGGATTTGGCGGAGGCGGCGAAAATATGTTTCGAAAATCATATAGTGAGGGTGTTACACCAAAGAAACCACCACCAGTAGAAAGCAAATTGCCTTGCAGCCTTGAGGAACTGTATTCTGGATCAACAAGGAAAATGAAAATCTCAAGGACTGTGGTTGATAAAAATGGGTATTTTCACTCTAACACTGTCCCTATTTTCTTTCATGGATTGATTTGGTTGTTGTTTAAAGAGGGTCTAGCATTCAATATTTCATTTCATCCGCCTTACATGGTAACTATGATTATAATGCTTGACAGTGCATTGAATGGCCTACGTGATCATCTATTTAGCTAAGAGCCATGTTAGGATCTACAATTATATAGTTTTTTTGGAAAAAAAATTTTTCTAAACAATCTCCCATGTTATGTTGACAAATTACCAATCTACATCATTGATTGATTAGCTGGACTCTTATTTGAAACTTGTGGTGTTAGAACGAGTCATAGTTTCTTTCATGGTTTTAATCTAGTTGACTTGTTTGGTTTATTCCAGACGTCAAGTGCCAGAAACAGAGATATTGACCATTGATGTGAAGCCAGGATGGAAGAAGGGAACCAAGATTACATTCCCAGATAAGGGTAATGAGCAGCCTGGCCAGCTTCCAGCAGACCTTGTTTTTGTGATTGATGAGAAGCCCCATGACATTTACCAGAGAGATGGCAATGACCTCATTATGAACAAAAGGGTGACATTAGCGGAGGCATTGGGTGGAACCACATTGCACCTTACCACACTTGATCGTCGGGAACTATCGATCCCAGTGACTGACATAGTGAGCCCGGGCTACGAGTTTGTTGTTGCCAGGGAGGGCATGCCAATAGCAAAAGAGCCTGGCAATAGGGGTGACTTGAAGATCAAATTTGAGGTAAGGTTCCCTACAAGATTGACCCCGGAGCAACGAGCTGGCCTTAAACGCGCTTTGGCAGGTTGAAGAAGAGTCATGATGACCTCTCTCCCATTGTAGATTGGACAACAGTATGGGTAGTTATGAACTCGCACAGGAGTCAAAGATGCGTTTGTTTAATTTGCAGGCTGGGGTGTCTCTGCACTAAATCAGTAGCGTTTGATATATTGTACCGACTGATTACTCCATACTTTTCTGTATATATATAAATATTTTTTTTTTCTTTCTCTGTCATCAATCAGTGTTTGTTTAATTCTTTTTAGGGTTAGTTTCATGTATTTTGTCATTGCTGGTCCTTAATGTATGTGTGGATGATTCGACCGAAAAAAAAATGTATATGAGGATGATGAATTCTCCTGTATCGTCCAGAGTCCTCATTGCATGTATATGTGTGTTACGAATGATTAAAATGAAAAACCCAGAAACGCAGGCACTGTGTCTTGACAGTTCTACATATTGTTGTACTAGAAGAGCTTCCTTTTGTGCATATACTGCATAGTTCCCACGTAAAAGCAGGCAGATGTATAAAGAGTCAGTCCCAACCATTGATTCAGAATCAAAATATTGGATCAGAATATGTAATGCTTGCACCATCAAGAACATAAACCTTTAATATCTTTTATCTCTTATCCATGGCCTTACTAAAAATGGTGGGTAGTCCTAGGAGCTCTCATTGTTAACAAAATCAATTAACCAGAAAAGAGGTCGCTAGGAAAGAAATTATATGCACCAAGGTGGCAAATCACAAGAATCAGATCCTTTCCGAAACTCGCAAAAGAGCAGAAATGAGAAACAAGCTTTGCATATATGTCCTCCAAGAACTTAACGAATACTTGGCCATTACTCAATAATATTATGAACTTCAAGGCTCTAACCAACTAAAGTCAATTATTAAGTAACTTCGACAAGAAGAAAGGCAGACAAAATTAAACTTTAAGACAAGCTTTTTGGTCTCATAAAAATTCCACGTTCTTATTTTTGTTCCAAGATAAATAAGGTTCCATCCGAAACATGAAAGCGTATTCCATTTGAAAAGAGAAAAAGAGAAGTAAAATTGACCTAAGCTATAAAATAAAAAAAAGAGGTTCTGCAGCTACGATCTACTTTCTCCTTACTTGGTTTAGCAAGAGTAGCATAAGAGCTCACGTTTTTGTTGAAAAACTACAACCTATAGAACACTTATGCTTACAAAACTACAAATCTTCAAGAATACAAAAGAAACATTAACTTTACATGGAGGGGAAAAAAAATCAAAACTCAAAAGCCTCTACTTTTAGGAGCATTTTGTCGCCAGTTAATGCCCGACTGAGCAGCTGTTACTCTCTCAGATTCCCCATAAAACTGCCCTACTTCGGGCTGACAACCTATATTAGTTGCCCACATTCCACCACCCTGTTGGGGTGGACCCCAATAAGTGCCTTGCTGCTGCCAAGAGAGATTAGGGTTTTGTAGGGCTGGTGCCACATTCACTTGGGGTTGTAGAGATTGCAATCGCTGCTGCTGTTGAAGAGCAGATCCCACATGTGGTTGATTTACCAAATGGGGTCTCAGCATTGGTTGCTGAAAGTTATTCACTGCCTGTAGCTGTGGACGCTGGTACTGGGGTTGGGATTGTTGGGGTACATTGGGCTGCCACTCTGGGATGTCATCATCGTCATCATTCCATGCAACCCCTCCTTGAAAGGCACTGCTATTGTTGTTTTGTCCATATTTGTGTATCAACTCTCTCATTTGATCTACAGGACGAGAGGGGGTATGAGATTTGGGGTATATTGGGGCAGCCCCAGGCCCCCTTGAGGGCCTTTGGGCAGACAACCGTGGCACAGACGGATTTGATCCACCACTAAAATTGAATTCAGGGAGATCATCCTCATCCCGGGAAGTTGGAGGGCCAAACCCGGGAGGGACATCATCATCATCCTCATGTGCAGGTGCAGCATTGGGAGGAGGTAAGCTCCCCCGAGGCTGGGATGGTTTGGATGTGAAATTGGTATTCAAATTTGTATCATGCTGTTTCCTAGAAGATGTAGTATATTGCTGCTTTTTTGAGATGTGCTTGTGGTGCGATGAAGAGTTTGGTGAAGTTAATTTTCTCCAAACAATAACACCAACAAGGCCATTATCAATAGTGTTAAGTGCCTCAATGTGTTGCTTGTGAATGATCTTGCTGAGCATATCAACGGTTTTATTATGGGGAGGGCAAATATAAAGTTCCACTCCAGAATAAGGCTCAGCAAAACCCACTCTCCCATCCGAAATGTATGAATCTCCAACCTGCAGGGCAACAAAATTTAATATGACAAAGGTAGCCCAGAAATAGGGAACGAGATATATATGGTATTATCAGCATGGGTGTAAGTTACCTCGCGAAGGCTTGCACATTCAGTCTCTGATGACCCCACCTTAGGAACAAAATGCACAACCTGTAGAAAAACAAAAAAAGAAAAAGAAAAAATGTTTAATTGGTTACAGTTGACATTATAAAATTAAATCGCTATCAAATCCAGAAGAAAAAGCAGAAAACACAAGGACTTCAATGATTTTTTGCACATTAGTATTCCAAATCGACTGTAAATACATTCTATCTAATGGTATCTAGTTTCTTCAATTAATTTAGCGTTCATCTCAAATCCATATCTTTTCTTTTAAGTCATTCATTCAAATGGATCTCTTGATTCCCTATGAAGTTCAAATTATTCTCTTCCCATTACAGTGCGGCATTGGAAATTATTATCACCAGAAGAAAGTTCAATTCATAGAACCTACACCTTTCCTCTTCTTTTAATATATGCTTCAATACAATCTTTTAAATCTGCTGCCTACTAGAAGCCATTTCCCACAAACGTTGGTGTTTAAATTGAACTATGAAATTGATATTTCCATTCACGTTTCCACCAACACATCAAAATTCTAATGGTAAAACGTCTAGTATATAAAATTCATTTGCTCATCCAAAATAAAGGCTGTAAATCCTAATTCAAATGATCTAATACATTTGCCGAATCTATTCAGAACAAAGCATAGCCCACTTTAACATGACTTCATTCAATCTAAGAATTTGTGCAATCAACAGTTCAGACACATGCAGACACAAATATGTTGGCACTCAAATTATTCAAGTCAAAAAATGGTTGTTTTGTTTGTTCTTTACTATTATATTTTGCACGGCCTAAGAGCTGATACGTGTTTGAAATCCACACTGCGTCAATAGAAGAAAAAATAGAACACCAAAAAAGACATAGAACGCTCCATTTTTTATTTTTCCCCTTTTCATGACTTTATGATACTAACAGGATACAGCCATACAGGTACTGTTAAACATGAAAAGGAAACTTTGAGATACCATGACAGCACGACTTCGGGATTGTGGAAGTTCTTGCAGAAACTTCTCAAATGCATCGAGTCTGACCCTGCCCTTGATCTCAAGAAAGCCAGGCCACTCTTTTGCAGAGGTTTTTTCACCACTGCAACAAAAAATTCGGATTAGCATGAATCAGTAATGACAACATAAAGTTTAATACATATTGCAGTTTAACACTTCACACTTAAAAGTATGTGCAAAGATGCATGTGGTACAGTCCAAAAGCATTCAGAATCTCAAATTCCCAATCAAATATAAAGCAAAAATAATTGTAAGTCAATCTTTCAAACTTAGCCATATTCAATAATTAGTATCATTTTATATGTTAGTTTTGATATATCTGTTGCATCATTTAAAACATATTACTAGCAAATAGCACACAATAACACACAAAGCTAAGCACAAAGATAAGCATGAAGAGGGAGCAGATTATGAACAAAAATAAACTGGCACTACAGACTGCAAAGTGCATAGTATCTGGTCCAACTGTATTATATACTGGCACAGTTCTGCTGAAGTCCATAGCAAAATTCAACTTCAAACAGCTTTCCCAATGAAGGCTGATCATGAATGATGATCTGAGTGAGAAGGTTGCAGACATACAGAGATGACCAATACCACAAGATATTATAAACATTGGATGCAAAAGCAATGACCAATGCAGTAAACTATCCGGAAAAAGAAACTGCTTTGAACATACATGTAAAGCCGGAAAAGCAGAACAACCATTTGCAAAAATCCTAACGTTCAATATTAAAGACAAACCTTTTATAGATGCCAATAACAGAGGCTATGGTCGAGATATTAAGCTGTAGGGAACCTGCCCATACATGTTCACCCTTGGGTGTTCCAACAGGTGTAGATTCTGTTTTTTCAGGACTGTTACTGGACTTTGCATCAGCTCGAACGTCAAATGATTTCAAATCAGCACTTTCACTGGTTTTAATCACAGCATGACTATCGCTGGTGTTGATAGTAGCATGACTATCACTGGTTTTCAAATTAGCATCTGACTTTGAATCTGCTGCATTGACTTCATCACGTTTTTGCGGGGAAGCATAAACAGAAATTTTGGGACTTCGAACTGATGACTTCAATTCTGAGCCAGTCTCTGAGTCATCCTTGTCTGAGATGGGTGCCACTTTCTCAGGTAGAATCTCAAATGGCGGCTCCATATCCAAGGACTCCATGAACTCATCAAGAGAGACAATTGGAGGAAGATCCTTTAATCCATCATCCACCATAAGCCCATGCAATAAATCACTTCCATCAGTTGAAGGGAAAGTGAAAGTCGTCTTTTCTTCTATATTACTCTTCTCACCTGGAGGATGATTCACTTCATCCTTGGCCTTATAAGGTTTCAAAGGGGTGGAGGCTTCTGTCTCCTTGCTTCTTGGTTCACCATCAACTGAGACATCCACTGAAGTATTATCATATTGTTCAACTTCAACTTGAAACTCACCCTTATGTGTTTTTTTCACCACACGCCTGAAATCAACATCTGAATCAGGTAAAACTACCATTTGGGCAAGTTCTTCTGCCTTTGCCATCCGCCACTCAGAAAGCTCTTTTGAAGCAAGTTCCTCTGCAGTCATAGAACATAACCGTTCTGGAGGTATTTCTCCAGACATAACTCTCTCCCTTAGTTCTGGATTATTACGATCTTTTAGATTGAACAAAAGGGACCTTCCCTTTTCTTTATACTTCTTATTCACACCTCCAAACAATTTGAAGAGTTCTGCTTCAATTTTAAGGGCCAACTGTTCTGGAGATTGAAATGTGTGTTCCTCGGAATCCTCATGATCCAACTTTTGATTTTCAGCAGGCTGAATTTCCTTTTTCTCTGTCATTTCTATATCAGGATCCAAAACCCAGGAGAGCCCATTTCCCTGCAAAAGTTCATCTTTAATAAACAAGTTGTCAGCAAATGGAACATCTCCGTAAGGTAAAACATTACTTGACTGGAATTCCTTCCCATCGCATATTGAGGTCAATGTAGAATCACCAGTATTTGCATCAGCTAAAATCCTTGGGCCCACACTTTCTCCATCATTGCTTCTTTCAGTGGAACATGTTTCACTGGCAGGCAAATTCTCCTTAGGCTCTTTAGATTCAGGGCAAACAAGATCAGGAGAAGATTGAGGATGATCTTGTGTTCTACCCTGAATTTTTTCAGCCTCACCCTTCTTTCCTGACTCTGAAGATTTATCTTGCTGCTGATTAACCAATGACAACGCAGAAGCTAAAGATTCCCTCATCTTTGACCTCACAGATTCAAATGATTCACTTTGAACCTTGGGAGATGGTTGTCCCTGTGGAGTTTGGTTCTTTTGACTTGAAGACCGCTGCTGAGACCCAGATCTACCAGAAAAGGATTCCATTTTTACCATTTTCTTATTTGGGGCTGGCAAATGTTGTGATCCTGGAGCATTGGGCACTGATTCCACTTGTACAGTTCTTCTGCTTGCTGCAGGCGTTTGCTGCAACCATGGTCTGTGTTCCATTTGTGCCAGCCGCTTGTTTGGGATTGACAACTGATGTGTCAGAGGGTTATGAGATAAAGGTTCCATTGGTGCCTTTCGCTTAATTGGTGCCAAAAATTGATGTGATCCCACATCCCTAGGCAAGGATCCCATCTCCCCCAATTGATAGCTGGGTGTTAAAAGTTTCTGTGAACCATGATTACCATTAGCATTGGCAATCTGTCCCATTTGCATGTGTGTCATTGATAAACCCTGTGACCCAGGATTATCAGGCATAGGTTCCAGCATAAGTTCCATTTGCTTGTTCGATATTGAAAGCTGCTGTGGTTCAGGACCAGTAGATACAGAATCCATCCCTCCCATTTGGATTTCTGGTACAGATGAGTCCACATTCTTCAAAATGGGTTCCAGCTGACCCATTTCCATGCTTGATAATGGCAAACGTTGTGACAAAAGATTGCTTGACATGCTAGATTAGACACATTTGCATATAGTTTCCTGAATTGCACAGTTCACTCAGCGTCACTCAAAACAGAAGAATATGAACTGCAATAGAAAAGAAAGAAAACTTATTAGAGCATGCTCTTCCTATAACAACTAAAATTCACAGCAATTTAAACCTAAAAATGCCAAGCGCAGATTAACCAAAGAGCACACAGATGGTACGGAGAAAATTACAATGTCTCCTAACATTAGGACCTTTTTGCCTTGGTGGATGCAAAATATAAAACTTTTCAATAAAAATACTACTTAAATAAAAGCATAATGCATAGTAACCATTTAGAGTACCGATGCATTAATTTATCAGTTTATTTATAAATCCTGGTTAGGCATAATCTAAGAGAGTAAAACTACAACAGATGATGTTCAAGGCATCAATATATAAATGCTAGATGGTTTAGTCTCAGGTCTGCACAAGAGTACAAGGCTCACTTAACAGAATTACCCTATCATACGACACCCCTCAAATGCACAAAGACAGAAATAAGGCAGGAGGTCTAGCAGAAGAATCAATATAAATAATTATGTCTTTCTATATCAGATATGCCAATCTCTTTTAATCTTTTAGACTGTATTTTTAACTCCTCAGTTCACAATTAACAAGATATGCTTAAATTGACCCGTAACTAAGCCAAATGATGTTGGTAGATGAATTATCTCTTAAAAGGAACTTCATCAAATGTGCATAATAAAACCTACAATGGAACATATATTTTTTTATGAAAAAACTTTCCTGCATTTTAAACTGAATTCCAGATTTCCTCGAATCATGTAAAATATATCAAAGCATTTCTTATCTATTAATTTACTTAATTTTTCAATTGTAATGAAGGATAAAGCTATTGCATTTGTCTTTGAACCCAGAGTAATGCCGCACTGGCTGAGGACTCTGGGAAGCTCAGTAGAAAGTTATGCTTGTTGCATTGAAATACAGAATTCAGGTAAAAAATTCCATTTCTTCAGCTGGGAATACTAGTTGCAAAAGTTCTCTCTTTCTCCATTAAGTTAAAAGGGGCATAAGCCCAGGCAACAACAAACAGGGCGGAAGCCCCTTTACAACAGAAAAAACAAAAACAATGACAAATCCACTGGAGGAGTGGCAAGTATTTGCAAGCCAGTTGCAAGGAACAACACCGGAAGTGCTAGTGCAACCCTGTACTGGTTTATTTCCTTAGAATAAGGGTAATTTAGTACTCCAGTTGACTTTGAATTATCACCTTGAAGTCTGAATCAACTGTGCATTCAGGTGGTGCTGATTGAAGTGCTCTAGCCTCTGCTCAAGGTAATCCTTCATTTCTGCTATATAAGGGACATGATTGAGGGCCAGAGCTTGTCAGATATTTCCCAACCAGTAAGTCTACCAGCTTAAGGTAATCTCTTTTATCATATTTCTAGTGTTAAAATAGAACATCGCCAGAAAAAGATCTTCAGAATGAACAAGTTGATGAATTCACAACATAAATCCTTGGGAATATTTGAAAAGAAAGAACCTCTTGATGGGCACAAAACATCAACTTATTACTCGGTGAAACATTTTTTTATATGCACATACATCATCAAATTTTTGTCGAAAAACCTAAGAAAAACTTACTCAGGAGCATTAATTTTCCTTCAAAAACCATAATAACAGAAACAAAAACGAGTCTTCCTTTATAAGAAACAAAAACGAGTCTTAGACAAACCAAAGTCGCCAATATTTATAAATTGGGTATCAGAACCCTAATTTCATATATATTAGAACAAAATATGAACACCGAAACAAGAAAAATCAATTCAAGGAGCATGGATGGGAAGAAAGACGAATCAAATCAATACCAAATGCAAAATAAATAGAAATTACTCGTTTTCACATACATAAAAACACTCTTTCAGCTAACGCCAATCAATCTAAATCCTAAAACCCCAATTTCAGAAGCACAACAACAAAATCAGCACGAAACAATTATAATCAAATCAAAAAGACAGCTGCCAAATTCAATAAAAAAAACCCTAATCCCCAATCGCCATCTCCACAAATGAGACAAACAATAAAAACAAGACCAATCCAAACGATACTTACACAAAAATTAGCACAATTCGCTACAGTAACGGAGGCCGTAGTGGCGGTGAAGAGTAGCTGATCGGAGACTCGCCAGAAGAACCTCTGTGAGCTAAGCTGAAGAGATGGAGTCGGCTCGTGGAGTGGAGGATTAGGGTTTGGGTCTCGAAGCTTCGTACAAGAAACCCTAAAAAGTAAAATCCTTTTCTGAGGGGAGTGCTTTATACGAGCTCGACTTCATAGAATCGTGTTGGAGCTGAAGAGCGATTCTGTAGAAAGACGAGCACTTGACACGTGTGCAGCTGTGACCTGTCTTCTGGACATTGGCCCCACTTTGGATAACGTCCTCGTGGGATGGTAACGATATGACCATTGGATCTGAAATTTCTATTTTTATATTTTGGGTTTTTAAGCTAAACACGTAAATTCTATAAATTAATAAAAGAAAAACAGCTAAACGACGCAAGTAAATTACAAAAGATCAATTCATTTGGGTTCTTACCCCTTGAGGTAATTTTTCTGTCAAATCTGCTTATCTTTCTTTATTCTCTGATCAAAGGATTGATTGGCAGTGGGATTTTCTTTGGAGACTTCTACTTCCCTCAGAGTTAAGACCTTTCTTTGGACAGTAGTTCATGGTAAAATTCTGACAAATGATTTCTCAATTCTAAGATTTCTCTTGTGGACGGTAACTTCTTGGCCTTGTGTTTTATCTGCAGCTCTTTGGTACATTTGGGAGTGGAGGTGTAAACATGTTTTTGAGCCTAATTTTCAGACTCCTCCATGCCCCATAATGTGATTTCTAACTTTGCTAGGGATTGGTAAGAGGCTAACAAGCCTGTCTCTGGGTTCCAATTGAAAAAAACTCTTCTTTTAAAGTGGCTGCTCCCTCCAAGTGTTTGGTTGGTGATATCTGTGCTTGGGGTGGTGTTATTAGTGATGACAGTTGCAAGTGGAGAAGGGTCAGGTGATTGATTCTGAGCTGTGGGGTCTATTTAGAGGATTGCTTGTGGCTTGGGACTCGGGTTGCAGACAGTTGTAGTCTATGATACAGAGATTGAGTTGGACTCTAGCATTGCTGTTTAGTATTATCAGCACCTCCTGCCAAGCAAAGTGCAAGCTTAAGCTGTAAACATCCATTTGATCACATACCTCACTATTTGGAATGACATTTCCTTGTCCTTTGTCCATGCTTTATAATATATAATTCTGGTATACCGTTGTGGATAAAGCAAGTTTAGTGGCATTAATGAAATTGGAGGTTCTTTCATCCTCTATGATACATAAAATCAAAGTTGGTATGACTTGTAAAGTCAATTTTATTGATAGCAGCTCAACTGTATAAATGGAGAAGAAGGAAGGAGAAGGTATATATAAACAAGAATCCATCTATTATTATCTAACTACAGATCCTGGAAACCTCTGATCTTTACATTCATGTGTCATTGTAATGCAAAAGTCATTTTTACTTGCATTGCCAACAAACTAGAGCTCCACATTGTCATATAGCACTGTCAAAGGCAAATTTGCCTTTGTTTCTTTACAGAGCTCTCCATCACCCAAGACAAAAGTAAAAAGAGTGGTTGATGTTGGACGACCTATCCATCTTAAAACACATTCTTGCATAGATATACTCCAAGTCACGAGTGTAAATATATGTCGATGTCCTCCAACTAAAACATGCTGTTGGCCAATGCGTTGCCCACCCTACTATCACCTCGTTGCTGACTGCCAATATTGGAGATGGGGAGAGAGCCCAAGATGCTATCACCAACCTCACTCTTGCAAAGAGGACAAGAGGCATTGATCTTCAACCACTTATCCACGCACTCCTTGTGGAGAAAATGAGAACATGGCAACTCTCTCAGCTCATCATTGTTTGCATATTTTGCCAAGCAGATGCAACAAACCTGTTCAGTTTTACGACGCTATCAGTAAATACCAAGTCCAATAAAAGGATGAAGGCCCAAAAAAATAGAAGAGAAAAAGAAAAAGGAAAAAACCACTCAGTTATACAATCCTTTAAAAGGAACTACTAAATATTTTTATCAACCACACGAGAGGAACAGATCTGGTGAAATCTAGAATCAAAGCACCCTCAACCTAAGTTGTCAATAGAGTAGATGAGATGGCAAATTGAAGCAAATATTATCCAGTAATGCATTTGATAGTTTCAGTGTAAATAATTTCAAGCATTTAACATCTAGTCTTCAATTTGATCAGAAACTTGACTGACTGCATACAGGAGTGCTACACTCAAGTGAATACGGGAGGAAGCAGGATTCAAATGCATGTTACGTTATAGTTAATAGTGTCAAAAAAAAAAAAACAGTATTTCACAAAGCAAACATATCATGCACTGATTACTCATTGATGACTATTCAAGCATAGATCCTATCTATTATGAAAAGTTGTAGTATGCTAAACTCGCTATATCATACATACCGCATCCTCTCCAGATATCACACGCTCCTTCTCAGTTCCTGCAGCCACAACACCACCTTCACAGGCACCTGAGTTATCACCATTTCTGTTTTTCTTCAACTTGAACTTGTATATTGGCAGAGCATTAATTGATTCAGGTGTGGCTCCCCGTGCCTGTGTCAGATCTTCTCGAAACCCAAGGACGGATATTATACAAGGAAGACAGCAGCAGATTGTTGCACATAATATGAAAGGCATGGCATATCCAATACAACTAAATGTAAGAAATACAATACATAACCTGCATAGAGAAAATTGACATGAACTCTCTCCACTCAAAAAATCCAGAAACAGAATGGTTTCCATCAAAAAATTCAGATTGACCAAAATACCTGTATAGGTTAGGAGCCTCACTGGCAGATGAGTGCCCCCCAAAAATCCAAACATTGCCAACCACAAACCAAACCGCAAAGAAACAATCCAATGCCATCTTAAAGTATTCCACAAGTACCTTGACTCTGCCAAGCAAAAATGATCTCATTTCAGATAACCTTTCCTAGTACTAGCCTCCCTATTCAACTTGCAACACCAGTGACCTTCTAAAGATAAGGCAAACCTAGCACATATAGGCTTCTCAAGAATAAACAATTTAAAAACATAGGAAATTTCATATTGTAATGGATTTAGCTTACATAAATAACAATATTATTTTAGGGGAAAATAAAAAATTAAAAAAGGCATGAAAGAGACAGCTATGTTGGAGATTCATTAATATGATTGTAATTTTTATTAAGACAATGAAAAAGAAAATTCCAGATACCAAGACCCTGTCACATAAGAACGATACCCAAATTGTGTGAACAAAACAATCTAGGCACCTGCCACTGCTAAGGACTGATGTACTAAATAAAAACCTCTCTCCCATTAACCTGTTATTTTCTATTAGCTCCACCTGTTACAAGGCTGCAAATGCACACAATGGACAACAAAAGACACAAGCAGACCTTTATAATGAACTACCAAGATGGCACACACTTCATATCTATGGGGTTTATTGTTTTTCTTTTGGGTTGGAAAGGGGTTGAGTGTAAAGGGGCATGATCTAAACTTACAGAGAGTTTGTATGTGCATAAAAATCTGATAGAATCATCCAATGTAGGCTCATTATTCCACATCAAGACTTCAAATTAATCAATCTTTCAAATAACAGTTTTCCTTTCACTGCCAAAATATATAGCCACAGCTCTTAAAATAAACTAGCAGGTATTAAATGCCACGATACATGCTGCGTCTATAATATTGAACCTACATGGAGCTTCAATCTTAATGGAATAGAACAAACAGTTTTAAATAGCATTGGTCATCATGAAACTTAGGAAGAGCATCCAAAATTGGAAAAATGTGCCAACAAAGACAACATGATATTTCATAAAGCATGATGCCCCAAAAACAACAACAAACCCATACCTTCTGTTTAGTACTGCAGAACTATAACTGCTTCTAGGGGATGCAGTGGCAGTTTGATGATCTTCTCCTTCTGAAGCCCTGGAAAGAGAAAGAGAAAATGGCCTTGCTATCTGAGAACTCTGACGAGCTTGAGAAGAGTCTTGTTCTGAAACCTGGTTACGATGGCGATAGCGCCAATAAAGAAGAGGAAGAATAGCAACACATCCAGATGCATAACCAACTATCCATGCAAACAATGGACTGCGCGGATTCTCATGCCTTGACAAAGACAAAACAACAATAGATGCAACAATTTGGCTCACAGTAAGAACCAGTTCGATGGATATCCATAATCCGGAATTCAAAGGACTTCTGCGGCGACGGGTATCCCCTCTCCTCACATTTGAAGGGTTCCTAGAGTTTGATCCATTAGAGCTGAAAAATGAAGGCTGAGATGTGGGTGCTCTTGGACTACTTGAAGGTCTGTCCTCTTGCTGTGATGCATTTAAGTTATTTAAAGATCTACCATGAGGCAAGCTAGATGAGGAGGCATCACCACTCCCAGTTATTACAATAATGTGCTCATTGCTGTTAACATGTTCTGGTCTTAATTGCTCCATTAACAATGGGGAAGTGTAACTTTGACTTTCAAGGTGAAGCTTCAATGAGGCAACATCCATCTACCTCCACCAACGCAATAGGGAATAAAGAAAGCATAGAACTTCAGAGCAACAATCCCACCTTTATGTTCCTCTCCTGAAATGTGCTAACCAAATTTTACTCTTGTCCTAAAGAGCTACTAATCTGAATCAACCAACATAGACTATGTGGCACCACGAGATGTGGATAACTTAGCAAATTCCATCCTGTCTAAAAGCAAAATATAATATCAGATTTGTATTCATCATATCCTCAAAACAACTCTTGCTTTTTATAGAAAAAGTACAAAGCAGGGTGTAAGATAAGGGGAAAAGAAGAATCTAAGGACTTTGTTACTTAACCAGTGCAAACAATAAACCTCCAGTCAAGGGCTTTTTAAAGGAACAAATAGTAATATCAGGCGCAGGCGCGCAGCTAAATAATGAAGCTGAATCGTAAACTCTATCATATGAGAACCATAAATTTCAAAGCACTAACTTCTTAATCCTTTTGCACATTTGGCAACAAACAGCAGCTACTAACAAGATTGGGCATCGCATACAAACCAAGAAAACAAAGGTAATTTTGACAGTCACATAGATCAAAATCCCATCACACGGGGCAAGCAAAGAAACACTGACTCTCTATTTGGTCACTCAAAACAAGATGAAGCTAAAAGTATGAATAACAGCAGAATTCTACTGTCAGTTCAATTCCGTACTCGTTTTCCTAAATTTTCTCGGCAACCAAACAGCAGATATCAGTTCACCCTTCTTTCTTTACAGTATTGAATTAAAGAATTTCCCAATATGTAAACTATGGCTTCAGTTCAATCACTGATTAATTATCCATCTCAATAATAAACCGATAAAAATTCAAACATGTTGATGATTCTTCAAGAAAGATCCTACACTCAAAGAATCCAAAAAAGCCCACCAACCCACTTTCAAATTTCAACACCTAAACCCAAAAAAGATCACTATACACATCACCAACAATAAATTGTTCGATTACAATCTACATATACATACATATGTGTCAGTGTGTGTATATATGCATATATATATATATAGGGAAAGAGAGAGAGAGAGAGTACCAGATTGAAGCAGAGTGAAAAGACGGAGTGGGCTGTTTGGGATTTGAGTGATTTTCTCAGAAATTTGGGTGATTTTTTGTTTGTATCGGAGGGAGGCAGAAACTGAAAAATGCAGTCTTGGCTTGGCTGTCAGCTTTGGAGACCTGCGTTTGCTTCGTTGAAGGAAAAAAAAGAATTTTCTTACCTTCTTTTTTTATCCTCGGTTTCCGTGTGAGTCTTTTTGCAAATATCAATTTCTCCTAATACCGGAAAAAAAATTATCCTTCAACTTTTCTAGAAATTTATTAATTAATAATTTAATATGCATTGCGTGCTTAACCTTCTCAACTTGTCCAACAAGTCACACCTGCCTCCCCTCTCCGGTAAAAATTCCAAGGGACTGATTTTTTTATTTTTTTTGAACTTTTTCTTGTCAACGATATTACATTTATCACATTTTTATATTATATTTTATGGCAATCTATATGGCATTCATATATTGTACACTAAAAAAATATATATATCCTAAAACTAAGAAAATA
>QANT01008489.1:0-30265 GCA_003254885.1 Purshia tridentata | reverse complement strand
ACATATTAACTGTGACTGTTTTACAATTTAGTTGTGATTATCTTGGTAAGTTGAAAAAAACAACTTTCACCACTATACTAAGTATTATTTTGAGTAAAAATATTATTTTGATATCTATTTATATTATATTGTAATACAATTTCTTTTTAAAAAAATTTCAATTCAGTCACACCTAATTATAACTGTATCACAATTTAACTGTGACTGTCATTCAGTCACAACTAAATATGAAGTTGAGTGTCATACAGTCACAACTAAAACTGAAGTTGAGACTATATTAACTAATTTCCAAGATAATATAAAAGTATTAAGGATTATTTTGTCAAAATTTTATAAATTTTATCTAAGATTCATTATATGTAGGCCAAAGGACAGTAGAAGGGCAAATTTGTCAAACAAATAAAACCCAAAACAAATGGGCTATAAATTTGTGACCTATTCTAAAAATCAAATTCATAGTCAAACCTAAAAATTATGAGTAAAACTGATTTTCTAAAAAAGTATTAAAACTAGGTATTTAATCCTAAATTTCTTTTTCTTTTTTTGGGTATTAATACAAAAAAAAAATTGGGGTAAATTAAGTCCTAAATGGAATAAAACCCAAGTCAAGGAACGTTAAAAATATGGGTTTCGTGGTTGTTGGGTCCCAGCTAGCTAACTAGCAACGCATGTGAATCCTGCGATCGACCGTTTTTTTTGTTTTATTTGGACTTTGAACCTATGGAAAACAAAAAAGACTTTAAACCTATATCAACAACAAGAAGCAAAAAATAGTATATTAGACTAATAGTTAATTAATTCATCATCTTAAATCTCAAGATGATCAGAAGTCTCATTTTTTGCGTATGTGTGAATAGCTGTGACCACGTGTGTGAACCCTTAAGGCAGTCATATGGGCTTCACTGTTTTTCTTCTTCAATAATTGATTAATTAGTTGGTGCCTCAACTGTACTCACTTGTTCCTCAAAGTTCCCTTTTCTAAAATGTTTAGTTTGTTCAAGTAATAAAATAAGAAATGCATTTAGGGATACAAAGAGAATGCTAATTTCCTTTCGATTTTTAAACTTTTTATTCATTCGCAGTCTTAATATCATAACCATGTAAGTAACTAAATATCCATTTCTAATTTCTCTGTTCTGAGTCTTCTGACAGGGTTTGCAAGAAAACTCTTTCTTGTTTGACCCGTAGTTCAAGCCTAACAATTCGCACCCTTGTTTACCCCTAATCTTAATTTAACCTTCTCTTAAATATTTCGTTTATTGTGGACAAAGAAAAAAAACACATCAATTAAGTATCTCACTTCTACATGGCCACCAGATCTAAACTGTAAGCACGCAAAAAAAATCTCACTTTTTCACAACTATCTACACCAACCCAAAAATCTAATGTATAATATTACCAATATAACTTTTGCAAGAAATTAATCACAATCTAATACGTTCACCACAAATTCGATTAGAGCCCCGGAGATATGAAACAATGAAAGTGCACCTACCTAAATAAGGACTAATAAGCTAGCTAGTAGAACCTTGTTGTACTATTGCTTTGTTAAAAATTTAAAATTAACTTTTAATGATTTGTGGAAATTTATAATTCAATTATAAAACACCTACTGATAGTCTGATTCCCATGGCGAAAGCTCTGGGTTGGCCCTCTCCTCCTCAAGCCTTAGGTGCCTTTGGGAAAGAAAAAAAATTGTCGTACCAATTTAGAGATTTAATCTGAATCCTTTTTTTTTTTTTTTTTGGAACAATTAATCTGAACCCTTTTGGTTGGGCAGGAAGTNAAAAAAAAAAAAAAAAGGAAACAACCTTTTGGGCCCAACCAAAAGCACTAAAAAAACAAGTTATACAATTTTGGTAGGCCATAGGAAGCACATGTTGGCCCAATATTTATGGGCCGGATATAAGCCTCATTTCAAAGGGCAGGGTAAGTCCAAGTCGGACCCAGTTGCTTCAACCTTTATCTAATTTTTCTAATTTAAATTTACTGTATATTGAATTATTGATCATCTCTGATAAACATAAACATATTTGAAAGTATATATTTATCAGAACTATGCTCAATTAGAGAATTTCTGGCAAAAAGAAAAAATCCGAAGCATATACATATGCAAATTAAGTTCTTGATTAGTGTGACAAGAACAAAACAAACGTTTTGACCATGTCAAAATTTTTGAGCTGATTTGAATAGGTCATGCACGCATCTCATTATGAGCTAATCCTTAAGTTGACTCAAGATTTATGGGTATCATTAATTTATTTAACAAACATATTTAATGTATGAAATATATTAGGACAGGGAAAAAAGCATATATTGACTGACGGTCTATATACAATTTGAGAAATTAATCACTGCAACCTTATGTTAATTTCATGCATGCTTCATGCACTTGAAGGAAAAGCCAAATGAAGATGTTAACATCTCATTAACAATATGAATTATATATAAATAACCCAAGTAACCAATCTGATAATTAAGCTAATCAATGGGTCTCACATATGCTTACAATGCAGGTTAATTACCACTAAATTAGTTCTGCAGAACCAAAAGCTTTCCTTGATGGATCTTAGAATATACTTGAGCAATTAAGTACTAAATTACTGAGATTAATGTCCTAAGCAACCAATAGCTTGATCAAGTGTGAATAGGCAACCTGCGCTAGTAGTTGAAACTCTTGAGCTGCAGTCCTCGTACTGATGAGCATGACCATTCCTTGGGGTGCTTGACATTGATCTGCCCCGTGCAAGAAACTTTGCTGGTGTCACTGGGGAAGATGGGACTGAATTATATGTTGTTGAAGATGCTGATGATGATGAAGAAGAAGAAGAAGAAGAAGAGGCTGGTGATGATGGGGTTGAAGTTGAATTTGATGATGATGCTTTTGATTTTGAACTACAACGCAGCTTAGGGAAAATAGTGTGTAAAAACAGAGACTTTGAGTTGTGTGTTCTCAAGGGTCTTTTTGTGGGTGTGTAAAAATAAGAAGGTGGGGGTGTGAGAGGAGGCAGAGTAGGGGTTTGGCCGAACTTGGCTTTTGGAGTACCTGGTTGAGATTCCCACATAAATGGAACTGAAACAGATGAAGATGCTCTTCCGTTGTAGTGTTCTTCAACTGATGAGAAGTTAGCAGCCATGGACAATTCCTTTGTTGGGTGCTTGGAGAAGTACTTGTCGTTGTTCTGCTTCATTTGGATGGCTTTGTGGGCACTTGTGAGTTGTGACCACTGTGGCTTCAATAAATCAAAAGGGTCGAACCAGAATCAAATTATATACACATGTGGGAACAATCGCTCTCATGCATCTTTGCTAATTTGAAGGATCGGCTTTTGACTTCAATTTTCTCTAAACATGTGGTTCACTAACATAACATGCTGGGGTATGACTTAGACTGGGTTCCCTTTATATAAAATTGGGGTTTTTGCTTTTTAATAAGTTTTGGTAGTGGAAAATAAAAATAAAATATCTTTATCACTTGAGTATGTCATTAAGCAGGATCATGACTGCCCAACTAATGGGTTTCAACTTAGATCAAATGTAGCTATGTTTAGCTACCTTAATTTTAATATGAATCATATGATTGTAAAGTTTCAAAACAATTTTAATATCCTACTCTAAACTCTAAATTGGTTTGCTAAAGTTCAATAAATTCAACTAAGTTTAATTTTAATTATTTGAATGCCCATTAATAAGTTCAATAATTTGCATGCATTAGTGCAAGTTACACATGCATTGCAGAAATAATGCAGCTGATGCAGTATAGCTTTGATCCGTGAGTTGAGAGCAAGTGCCTCACCGACGTCACCGTATTGCATTAATTTAATTCTGAGTGTATTAATTATATAACTAGGCCCCAGTAAATAATTGTTTGTTTATAGGGTGGCCTTTTTAATGAACCTTTGAGACACTTTTCCTCCAATTATTGCCTTAAGAGCGGCGACTAAGGCGATCGGTTAGTCTCTCAACATTATCATTATTCTTATCGAATTTGGCCACCAAATTAAATTATACAAAAGCATATTAATATTGTACTTAGTCAACCTATGCTAAAATTAATTAATTACCAAATTCGAATTGACATATACATTTAAGAATGTGAAGTCATTGTTTAAAAACAGTTTTCACATAATTAATTTAGAATATTTCACGTCATGAAAGGTTTTTTATTTTATTTTATTTTAAAGCCTGGTACAAAATGTTGTTCTAGATTGACATATGGATTTGAGGTATTGGGCTTTTTTTTTTTTTTATGAAGCAATATTGGGCTTCGTCATGAAAGGTTTTTTATTTTATTTTATTTTAACCCTGGTACGAAATGTTGTTCTAGATTGACATATGGATTTGAGGTATTGGGCTTTTTTTTTTTTTTATGAAGCAATATTGGGCTTAAAGTTGTAATAACCAATCAATAACTATATATTGTGGCTTCTTTTTGGGCTTAAGTTTGTTTGGTGAAGGTGCTGAAGCAACTAGAAAGTACAAACCCAAAAGGCAGCTGCACGTTTTCTTTAGTATATGTCTATGTGAGCTTCACTTCAAGTGTCTAAATTGAATTTTCCACCTTTGTTTTCGACCGCCAACCACTCTATAAATTCTTTTCATGTCTGATGTCTCCCAAAATCCTTAAAAAGAATAATTAAGTCTATAAAAGTTTATTAAAGAACAATATAATAATTCCCTAGATAAGATTGGGCCCATTGGGTAGTAGGTATGATGAGCATGACACTTAGGTATGCCGATATTGACTAACAACTGTTAATTATATTTGGACTCGTGATTTACATTTGTAACTTCCCTTTCAAGATTTAAAACTTCCTACGGAATAAGAGCAATTCTCGCATCTTCCACAAATATCTTGTATCCTCCCCGCTATTTGAGGGGTACGGACATTGCCTCCGTCTCACACAACACACAATATGTTTTTATTTATTTATTTATTTATTTTTGGTCTCGAGACCATTTAATCTTAGCGTGGGCTATACATGCGATTACTCGCAATTGGTGGACGCTCATGGGCCCATGCGTCAAGGCCAGGCCCACATATTGGGTACATCATCATACATGGACTCTGGCCGTCCAGGTAATATATAATATATTATACAAAAACCCAAAGGCTTTCAGATAATTAAAATCTAAGTAACTTCTAATTTTAGCATTTTGAATTTGAGCACCAACATTTCTCTCTTCTTTGTTCGCCCTCTGCTCTCTGGTTTTGGAGATCCATAGCAACCGGAGCTCTGCTCCTTCATCCGCCAACAGGTAAAGTTTCCATTTTTCTTTTGTCTTAATTTTTTCATGTTTTTGAAATTTCATTAAAACATCAAACAATAGGAATTATTATTTGAGAAATGAATCCTGATTAATGTCTGATTAACGCAAACAGAAGAATTCATTGCTAGTTTTTCTGTAAGATTTTTTGTTTTGTACCCTTTTGGCTTTTCTGGGATTCAAGTTTTCTTAAATCAGGAAAAATTTGAATTTTAAAATCGTTTGTTTTTTCAATTGTTTATTTTAATTGGAGCTTATTTTGGATCCCTAAGAGTAATTCTTCCAAACAGTTGGTTCTATTTCACCGAAAGAGTGAGAAAGGTTTTTTTTTTTAAGTGGCGGTGCTGTTTTTGCTTTTACAGGGTTCAAAGTCTTTAAGCCAGAAATTGGTGTTGAAGACCATTGAGTTACTGTTTGTGTGCATAATTTGAGCATTCTCTTCTTGTTATTTTAAAGAAGAACAATCCTGGGAATGCTGAAATGTGTCTGACTGCTCAGAACTCTGCCTCAAAACTCCACGAGGTTGTGTCTTTAACAGAGCTGCAATTTATTATCCTTGGTGATGTTAGAGCAGCTGGACCTATAAACCACAGTTTGTTTGCTCTTGGTTCCCAAAATAAAGTTCGGCCTACGAGTATGTATTCAGGGCCGGTTGTGTTAATGCATGACCGTTGTGAAGACGGTTGAGCTTCTTATATTACTATAAACTTCTACTTTGTGGATTATATAGATCATATTAGCAGGACGAAGTTGTGTGTTTGTTGTTTGTGAATTAAGTTTTGAAGCTTGAAATGGATAATAAATCGAATGTGCTGATGCAAAAATACGAGTTGGGGAGGTTACTAGGTCAAGGCACTTTTGCCAAGGTTTACTATGCCAGGAGCCTTAGAACTAATCAGAGTGTGGCCATTAAGGTCATTGACAAAGAGAAGATTGTGAAGGTTGGGCTGATTGATCAGGTCAAGAGAGAAATATCTGTTATGAGACGGGTTAGACACCCTAATGTTATACACCTTTATGAGGTCATGGCTACCAAAAGTAAGATATACTTTGTCATAGAATATGCTAAAGGTGGTGAGCTATTTGACAAGGTGGCTAAAGGAAAGCTGAAGGAGGATGTTGCAAGGAGATATTTTCAGCAGCTAATTAATGCACTTGATTTCTGTCACAGTAGGGGTGTTTATCATCGGGATATAAAGCCAGAGAACCTATTGCTAGATGAGAATGATAATTTAAAGATCTCTGATTTTGGGTTAAGTGCCCTTGCTGAATGCAAGCGCCAAGATGGGCTGCTCCATACCACCTGTGGTACTCCTGCCTATGTTGCTCCTGAAGTTATTAACAGGAGAGGCTACGATGGTGTGAAAGCTGATATTTGGTCTTGTGGGGTGGTCTTGTATGTCTTATTGGCAGGTTATCTCCCATTTCATGATTCAAATTTGATGGAGCTGTACAGGAAGATTGGCAAAGCAGAATTTAAATGCCCGAACTGGTTCCCACCAGAAGTTCGCAGGCTACTGATCAGGATGTTGGATCCAAATCCCAATGCTAGGATTTCCTTAGCCAAAATTAGGGAAAGCTCTTGGTTCAGAAAAGGATCAAACTCCAAACATTTGAAATCCGAAATAGAAAACAAGGATGTGGCTCCTACAGGCTCTGGTTCCTGTGAGAATAGTGTTATGGCTGCTGAAGCAAGTCAAGCGCCAGTGAAACCTCCGAACTTGAATGCTTTTGATATTATCTCCCTTTCTGCTGGATTTGATCTTTCTGGCTTCTTTGAAAAATATTCTCTACAGAGAGAAGCAAGATTCACTTCCAGACAGCCTGCCTCAGTCATCATCTCCAAGCTAGAAGAAATGGCTAAGCATCTGAAGCTGAGAGTGAATAAGAGGGATGATGGATTGTTGAAGATGGATGGACTGAAGGAAGGTAGAAAGGGGGTTTTGTCCATAGATGCAGAGATATTTGAGATCACACCAACATTTCATTTGGTGGAGGTAAAGAAATCGAGTGGGGACACATTGGAATACCAGAAGATGTTGGAGGACATAAGGCCTGCTTTGCGAGATATTGTCTGGGTTTGGCAAGGTGAGCACCAGCAGCAGCCACAGGAGGAGGAGCAGCAACAACAATAACAACAACCAGAACTGCAACAGCAGCCACAAGAACAACAGCAGCAGCATCAGCCATAATAGAAACAACAAATTGCCAGTTTTTCCATGGCATCTTATGTTTGTACATTTCACAGTCTGCAAAACTTTCAACTTTGTGTTCATCCTGGCAGGTGTCATGTCTGTTATAATAAATATGTTGACTTGTTCTTTTATGTACATGGTCAGGAAAGATTATATCAAATTTAGAAGCTCATTATCTATGTGCTTTTGTTTTTATTTTTCTTGCAACCATGCTGTTACAAGAAGCTCAACATAAATTTTTGGGGTTCAATTACTTATTACCGGGTCAAACCCAAAACCACCCTTTTAATAAAAAAAAAAAAAAAAAAAAAAGAGTATTCGCTGATACTTTTAGACATCAAGTACTGGCTGAATGAGTGGCATGTTTTTCCTATTGAAGGTGGGATGTGTGTCCCTATGGCTGTCTTCTGAATTCTCATCATAGAATTGAACTAGGTGGACTCTCAGGTTCATTAATGTGATTCATGGCATATTCAAATCTAGGTGGACTCTCATGTTCATTAATGTGATTTATGGCATATTCAAATCTAGGTGGACTCTCATGTTCATTAATGTGATTCATGGCATATTGGCATTGTCCCCCATGTTTTGAGGCTCATATTATCTCCATATGTCTTTCATACCCCAAATATTTCTTAAACAGTGTGCTGGATAACAATCATTTCTGTTGGTGTATCAGAGTGTGGTTGTTCGATTTCAGATTAATTAAAAGGGCATGCACAGTTCATTTAAGGTAGGCACATTGCTGGCTTAAATAGCCCCCCTATGGCGTATGCTTTATTACATCAGAAACCGCATCTCCTTTGCTGACGGATATGACACATTTCCAGATCTGCAGTATTGAAAACCGTCTAACTTCATCATTGTTTTAAGATCAAAGTAATCTTCACTTGAACCCAATAGAAGCTGCAGCTATACATACAAATGAAAAAGCAGGGCCATCAATTTGCACTTGTTACTTTTGTTTACGAAAAAAAAGGAAAAGAAAAAAGTGAAAAGAAAAAGAAAAACAGTACATCCCCATTCCCCAGTCAATCACAAAACATGAAACATTATATGGAACAAAATAAAACATGAACTTGGAGACAGCACGATCTTCCAATCTCATAATTGGTCTACATAGCAGATGAGATGTGATTAAAGTAGCAAGTGGATAAAAATTATTGTTATTCCATTAAAACATTGAGTTTTGAAACCAGAGTGCTCGCACCAGTGTGCTTACTGCTCTTACAACATGCCATCAGGCAAAGATGACACTGATACCTCTAAATATTTCAACCAAATAATCAGATCATCAAACGCACGGTTGTTTTCTTCTCCAGTTATTTGTAAAAAGACATGTCCAACATTCTATAATTGGATGAAATTAGGAGACAAAGTCAAGTCAATAATCTGAGGATAACCTGTAGTAACTCTACTCTTCTTGCCGCACAAAGTACTTCTGCACAGGGGAGCTGGAGTCGTCAAATCTATCACCTCAGCTTGACAAGGCCGGATGTAGCAGCTTATGGGCGACTGATAATCACCGGCAACCATTACAGTTGTCAAATTTTCCCTTGTAGGTCGGTCCAATTCAACACTATTGTCATCAACGGATCCACGCAAACTTACTTCTTTAGTTACTTCTGTATCAACTGAGGTAGTGACATTTGAAGATGTGGTTCTCACTTCTGATGGGATAAAATCAAATTGCTCCGTACAATCTGTTCCCACTTCTTTATTGCATTCATATGCTTCATTTATATTGCACGTATCATTCTGCTGATCATCTGCTGAATTATGAAGTATGAAATCTGATAACCGTTCTTCCCGTAATGTACCGTTATTTTTATCTTTATCACATTCTTTTTCATTATACCGCTCATCTTCTCCTACTTCCTTATTGCATCCATATGCTTTGTTAATTCTATTGCCAGTATCATTCCACTGATCGTCTGTTGAATTATGAGCTATAAAATCCAATAATGCTTCTTCCCGTGATGTACTGGTATCCAAATCTTCACCACATTCGCTTTCATTAAAGCACTCATCTTCATCTTCATCTTCAAAAACGTCATCAGTTAGTTTGGCACAGGAAGGAAGCTCATCCATGGGGCAAATTTTGACCTTCATTTGTTCCGGCAGGCGCGGACAACCAGCAGAATGCTTGGTGTACTGGGTTGAAAAATAGTTTACAGTGACGTTCAAGCTGATGAGATAGAGAAACAAATTTTACTATCTTTTAATAACAGCAAAAGCATGTGTATTCAATCACTCACAATTCACAAGGAAAATAACAAGATGATACCGTACCTCTGCCAGGGTGGGAGGGTGAGCATGGTGTATGCAAGTTTGATCTTACTGGCAAGTCCTCCAAGGGATTTAAAGCTAGCAGCAGCCTTCCTAACTGCCTTTGATACAGTTGGGTTCTGCCAAGCCCATTCAAACTGCAAGTTCCAAAGGTAAGATTAGGAGGTCCCAATTCCAATCAAAACCCATGCTCAAAAAACTTTGATCCCAATCAATATTATTTGGGACCAAATTAATTCCATAATAGATGCAATCTAAATGTGGGTCCTCAAATGACACATCAAGAATATGATCATCAAGAACTTTGTATCCAATTTGGTCCCAATCAATCACATGACAAACATAAACATAAGTAAGTGTAAGGAGAAAGAAAAGAAGGAAGAGACAGACCTGAAGAGCGGAAACGTTAGTTGGGAAACCATAGATGCACAAGACCATCTCCCATGGACGCTTCTTCTTCGTTCTCCAGGCACCTCTCCCAATTTCACCATTGTGCTGCCTTATTCGACGCCGCGGATTCACTGTAAACCTGTACAACAGAGACAGTAAAAGTCACTTAGTAATCCAAGTTGTAGGAAAAAAGTCTAAAACTTTAAAGAATTTGGAAAGGAAACCAAGATCAAGAATGATCTGAATCAATCATCGTAGAAAGAATCATTGAGAAATTTGAAGAAAAAAAGAAAAGAAAAGACATGGGAAAGGTGGAAGGTACCCAATATAGGTGTGGCCTTTGTAACGGGGGCAGCGAGAGGTCAACAGATAGCATCCGAAGAACCTTCCTTCTTCTTCGGCTGCTTCTTCCGCCATTAGGGTTTCCGGGGCTTCTGATCCCATCCTTTTTCTCTGCCTCATCTCTCTCTCTCTCACTCACTCACAAATACAGACACACAGATGCTTACCGATAGGAACCATCATATATCGAATTAAATACAATTCGACCGTTGGAGTAAATATTATTACTGTTTGAATTGACGTGTCAGATTCGGTTTTAAACGGTCATGATCTATGCAATGGTACTTGGTGGTAACCCAGATTTTGCCACGCTGCCTGTTGTTTCTTTTTGTGACAAATCTGTGCCACGTCATAATTTTTATTTGTATTTTCTTTACATTATTAGCATTTTCTTGTTGACATAGGGGGTTTTTTTTTTTTTTTCTGAGCTATTTGCCATGGGTTCAGCAGAATATTTACTCTGACACTTTGATTTCTTGGCTGTAACATTATACAATGGATTTTTTTTTTTTTTCTGAGCTATTTGCCATGGGTTCAGCAGAATATTGGATAATGCTTGGGTCCTCAAGCCTGAGGACCCAATTGTCCTTAAAAGTTGAAATGGACTAATTACTAAGCTATACATATTTTTTTTATGGAAAAACATATTTGAATTTTTTTTAATAGAAAAACATGTGTAGCCTAATAATTAGTCCACCTTAGTTTTTGAGGACCCAAGCATTATCCCAGAATATTTACTCTAACGCTTTGATTTCTTGGCTGTAACATTATACAATGGATTTTAATGAAAATGGATTCACAGCTTATCATACCATTATTTCACTTTAAATCTGAATCATGTATTACAAATCGTTTCACAAAAACTTTTAATTTTTTTGTAAAAACACAAGATACATATTGATTTGTACTAGAAAAATTTAAATCAAAAGTCAAGTAATGCTAGAATATGTTGGGAGCCAATCTGATTCTTAAGCATTATTCTGAGTTTTCGAATAATGTCCATGTCCATGTCCATCTCCCCCTCTCTCGAATGGTCCATAAGATAAAAAGGGAATTCTACTGTAATCTGATTCAAGCCCTTGAACTCATCCCTTCATCCAGACAAGATGAGTATTATAAGCAAACATATTTTAGAAAACACTTAAAGAGTAACTTATACATATGAAATAGAGTAACTTATACATATGAAAGGAATCTCCAAAACATATGCCAGGTATGACCTTGATTCTCACTTTTACTCTTGGAATGGAAAGTACAAACACCAATATCAGGTAGATCATCTAACTTTCAAAATTTTCATATGATTAGGGATTACAGAAATCCACGTAATTGAAATCATAATACATCAGAATAGGACTTGTCAAGCTAACCTCAGATTTACTGGGGAGAGTGGGAGACTTAAGAAGCAAAATGGAAAAAAAATGACAGCCATGTTTGTCATACTAACATATTCAAAGAAATTCCATTCTGTCAGTAAGCTTAAGTAGGTTGAACATTATCCTTAAGTTTGTACCAACTTCCATGCACTAACTTGTTCATGTTCTTAAAATGCATTGAATTCATCAACTTGCTCATCCGATGAAGTAGCTCATCTATCACATATCAAATATCAGAATTTTGACATCAAGGAACTTGAGTATATCATTCCACTTTGGGGCGATCTCAAGTCAAATGATACTACCTCATGAAGATTGAAAAAGCTCACTGGAATAAGACATGATTTTGTACAATTTTCAATATAAGAAATTAACTAAGGAAACAAGAGCTGCAAGATTAGAGGTCAACCAACACACAGAGGGGGAGTTAGAGGGAGAGAAGCATTAATCAGGAGTAATTACCACTCTAGAAAAGTGTCATAATTTCAATTCATTTAATAAAAAGATTACAGATACAAGGGCAGAGCATTAACACTGCAATCAAAAAACCAGACTCGGCAGGTATGAATTATAATCTTGGACCAAATATTCTAGCAAGCATGCATAAGAAACTACCATCACTAAAGACTAAGAACCACATCTGGCTTACATCTTAGACATAAGTAACATGAATGAAATCATAAAACTCCCTCCATATGCTAACACATAACAACAACCAAGATGAAGCTTATGAAGTCCAGCACGACTAAGCAACAAATTTATTCTGTTAAGCCACATAGGCTGCGTGCATGTTGCATGTAAGATAGAGAGAGATTCTCTATAGTAGGCTTCAAATCCCAAACTCGGTGAACCAGAAGCTCAGCAACCATGGGAAAACAACAATTGTCAATATTCCTAACCAAGAAAAATATAAGAAATCCTTCACCATAGTATACAGACATACAAATGATATGCCAGCATGCATACTTTTATATACTAGTGTATACAATCTTTGGCATTCTAAATGTAAGTTTCATAATGGGTTAAACTGATAACATTGGAGAAAAATAAAGTCAATACAGGTGACTTTGTTATAACATGACCATTTTATAAATAACATAAAAAATGTGAAGTATAATGTATAAAAGCAGCCAAAGGTCTTGACCCTTACGTTATATAGCAGAACAATATAGTATTATAGTGGGAAATTTTGGAACTTTAAGAGAAGCACACGACACTTAATCGTTAATATAGAAATCAGATGATGGAAATAGCAATATTACAACACAGAGATGGGTATTGCTGAATGGTAATTACAGCTACAGCACCATTCCCAAACAACATACAACATACAACAATGGGTTTTCAATTGGGTCTACAAGTACACAATCTTTCAACATGATGATACACCGGCATTATATAGTCAATCCCAAACCTGGACATATGTGTTATTATGAGCAAGAACAAGTGCCCCCAAAGAGATTATGCTGATGGTTTTGGGGAAGGTGAGGCCAAATGCCTCCAGAGGTAGCGTCCACTGGCCATGTCCACGAAGGTCCAGAACCCCGATTCCATGGCTGAGCGAACCTGCAAGAACATCAAGACCGCAAATGTTGGAATAAACAGAAACCCAGATGAGAAAACAGAAATTGAACCGGAATTAAAAGAGAAAATTAATTGGGTACCTTGGAGAACCGTTTAGGGGTGGAGTCAGCATCGGAGTTTTTGGGTTGGTGGTGGTGGGTGTCATGGTGGGGTGTATCCAACTGGGGCTCGGATTTGAGGTTTCTGAGGACGAAGAAACCCGCGAGAGTGGCCGAGAGGAATATCAGAATGAATCTAAGCGGACACATTTCTCTTCAATCTCAGACAGAGAGATATGATTGAGAAATGTGTGCTTTTTCTGGGTGTTGGAGATATAAAAAAAAAAAAGGAGTAGGAAGGGTGCAGTTGAAGAATGGTCAATTTTGGTTATGGGATGAGGTCATGAATAAAATAATAATTAGAGTGTGGGATTGATTCGGAGTTTTCTTTAGATGCATTCGATAATTGCTTTTGACCTAACTCCTTATCATCCAGACATCCCACACTCACGTCTCTATTTCATTTCACATTTTCTTTTCTTGGTACAATTTCATTTCACATTTCGTCAAAGAAAAAAATTAAAATTTCCCATTTTTTAACTACACCTGTATGGCTGCGTATAGCTGTATGCGTGAAAAGCTCACCTAATTCCTCTTCCTAAAATTATATAATAGATATTAGAAAGTCCACCATGTTGCATTTTGTCTTGGATCCCATTATTTTCAGATCCACTCAACAAGAGCTAGACTTTTTTATTTCTTGTTTATTAAATCTTATCTGAGCAGATAAATTTCTACCAAAAACATGACCATGTCAATGGATCAGTGTCATGGTAACACTAATTGGTGGTCAGTCCATCGGTGTCAAAAGCTACGACATGAAAACATATGAGCAATGGCTATTCGCTGCTACATTTATTTAAGAAAAAAAATACCTTTAAAGGGTCCCGATCCCATGCACTGATGCACTAGCCATTGAAATACATTCATGTTATAGAGACTCTATATTTATGATCAATTTATTAGGTGTCATAAATTCTCTTAGCATTTCTAAGTGTATTAACTTTAGTCTTTTAAATAAATCATATGAACATATCCCAATGGACCTATTTAATAGTGATACTGTGAGAAATTAAAGTTCTTGTGATTTCGCAGTCTAGTAATGTGTGAATCCTGAGTTGACTTGGAATAAATTTAATGCAGCTTCAATGACTGATGCCAAAGGGTTGATGCGATGCAATTTTACAAAAACGATTCTTTTATCAATTATAAGAAAACAATAATCTACAGAATATTTTTTTTTTGAAAATAAAAAATTTAAAAAACAAAGCTGGAATTTACAAAATCATTTCCTCATTTAACTTCTCAACTAAACCGTGATGTTAGCACTCCTGCATTAAGAGTGAAGGGTATGCCATAGCTAAAGATTTGGGAAACAAATTCGAACAAAAAAAGGTAACCTGGCTACATATTACTATTTTGCAACTCGAGCAATCTTTGCCAGCACTGTTCTTAAACTTCGAATACCAGCTCCAGATCTTGAGCTTATCATCATCTGAAACAAGACCCAAATACAAAGTGATTATGTCAATTTTAGCAATGATACACATAAACTGCGTGTTCGCATCTATCAACTGATCAAATAAATATACTCCATACCAAAGGTTGGACCAGAGACTTATTTGCCTTGAGGCTCTGCACAATCAATATGTTGTATTAAAATGTTAGTCTCACGGGAGAAAAATGCTACTTTATATAGTATCATTATAAATGAGCCAAACTCACCTCTTCAATTTTCATTGCACGACGTGCCACATCAATTGGGAAAACCGTATCTGTCTTCGTCAATAAAATCTGGTATTTAGTCTGAGCCCTGAAAATCCAGTAAAGAACATCACAAAATGTATTACAGGCCATAAAATTCCAGTATGCCCATATACAAGTGAGCGAGCATGTGTGTATGCACATGAACAACACGAAGATGATGAAGATGATAGAGGGGTGTGTATTATTTTCTACCACATACACAGTGCCACCAATAAAGTAATCCCGAATTTATTAAAAAAAACAAAAGCAGTTTTAAAAGAGTGTGTACTTGTACCTTTCCATCAAGTCAATGAGTTCATGATCCCTTGGCTTCATTCCCCATTTTGTATCAACAAGTAAGCACACTCGTTTTAGACCAACTCTTGTGGAAACATACTCCTTCACCTGCAAATTTAGAAGTTTCCAACAAAACAATTAGATATTTGTATTCACTCACACGCAGGAACAGAAAGAAGTGTAATATGCTAAAATCCTGACTAATCTACCAACCTTCACTCGGGAAAAGAAAAGGAAAATCTAAATTTGTATACTCACAAGCTGCTCCCAAGAATCCTTAACTTCTTCTTTAGCATAAGCAAAGCCATATCCAGGCAAATCAACCATGCAGAGCTTTGATCCCATATTGAAGAAATTAATAGTCTGCGGAAGAAGCACAGTTATCGTCCAAACTCAACAGCTACTGAAATCACAGCAAAAAAGAATATTTTATAACCTGAGTAAGACCAGGCTTGTCTGATGTCCGTACAACACCCCATTGTCTGGTAAGTGCATTAAGTAGTGATGATTTCCCGACATTTGACCTTCCTGAAAAGACAATAGAAGCCAATACTATCACTTCTGGTCTCATTTAAGAAGATTAGATCTACACAATTAAACAACAGAAAACATAATAATTAGCAAATAAATCAATTCTCCTTGAAAGTGAGAGGATGATGAAACCACTGACTACAACTCTTGTAGGATAAAAGTATCGCTACTTTTCCAATAAGTGAAAGATGTTATTTACCAATCAGTAATGGAAAACTAAACATAATCAAGATTATGAACTCATAAATCACATCAGAAATAAAGTACTCAGACAAGGGGTAAAAGATAAATGGCAACTGGGTTGCGTTGGTGATAATAAAAGAAATCAAACACACCTGCAAATGCAATCTCTGGAAGATCAGGAGGTGGAAATGATGATGAAACTTTTGCAGCGGCAACAAATGTCAAATTATTCCTAAATACCTGTGAAAATTAATCAGCACTAATGATGAGTTCATATAAACAGTAAAGAGAGGCTCACCCTCACAGTAGTCTATAGATTAGTTTAAGCTTGCTTTGGAATAATATAATTAATTTGTAATGGAAAAAATATTCAATATTAGAAATATGAAGATACTTATCTAGACATTCATTACGTACATTTTCCTCAATACGCTCTCTTTCTGAGCTGGTAGAGAAAGGAATATTATCCAATGGGGCAGAAAGCTCAGTGTTGTAGCCTGCCTTCCTCAGTTCTATCAAGCGTCTACGACCCAACAACTGTAAATAGATCAATAAAGAAAAACTCATTTCATGAATTGAACAGTTAGAATATAGATATAGCCAAAACATTGCAGTATCCCAAACACCAAAAGACCTGTGCATACAAATTACATTATCTTCCACATAGGAGAGGATTGAGGGACTTGGTTGTATTGCACGAAATTGCGCATTTTTTGATATTTCAGCTTTTTCCTCCACATCTTTTTCCTTCTCCTTTCTGCTTTCTGGAAACATGAAAACTACAAGGTGTAAGAAAAATGCAGAACTACTTTAGTTAGTTTAAAAAATGTATTGCAAATTCAGACTATCTAACATAGTAGAGTATCTCAAAGAGAGATTTATATTCGAAAAGACAGCTTATGCATGCTTTTCAAAGATGGAGGATATTATTATACAGATAACAATGGATAGTAATATTATATATAAATATAATATTAACAATGGACGACACGTACATTGAAGAAACAGAAGTAATTGATAAAAACTAACCATTAACAACAATGGTATCATCATGACGTTTGTTTGAGATGTCATGTGGATCCAGTCGAATCCGCTTCCTCTTCTTTGGCTGAGCATCTTTCACCTCTGATTCTTCTTTGAAGGTTTTCTTGTCCCGTACTTTTTCCTTGGAAAATTTTGAAAAAGAAATATTTGAGGATTTTTCATGACTTGGATCCAAGGATTTGCTCAAGTCAGGTTTAAGTTTGTTATGTTTCTTCAGTGCACCAGTCCGACCACCATCAAGTCTAACAGATTCCATCTTCTCAACCTCTTTACCTTTGGTTTCATTAGAAACCTTTGCACTTCTAACTGTAGGAGAAAAACGTTTAGTTTCACAAGCAGTGGTCTCTAATCCATTAGGACCCCATGTAGAGCGAGGATGCCAAGGAGATCGATTGCCGTTCTTTTCATAAACAGAACCATCCTTCACTTGATTCTGTCCTTTCCTAGGTAAAGCCTTCCTATTAGGTGCCTCTGAATTACTGTAAGACCTTCCCTCCCGAGCTGGGTCTTGGTCAGCATAGCTTCTCTTCCTTCTCCTATCAGAATTTTCATTAACAAAACCATCCTTCACTTGATTCTGTCCTTTCCTAGATAAAGCCTTCCTATAAGGTGCCTCTGCATTACTGTAAGGCATTGCTTCCTGAGCTGGCTCTTGGTCAGCATAGATTCTCTTCCTTCCCCTATCAGAATTCACCGATTTAAACTGTTCCTTTCTATCAAGAACTCCCTGAGTCCCTTCTTCAGCAGTATGAATTTTTTTACCTTTTATGCTTGGCTTAAAGCTCCCCTTATTACCCTTCTCACTCTCATTAAGAGTGCTTTCGCCCTTCCTTTTTCCATTACTGGAAAACTTGGAATTCCCAACTGCTATTTTGAGTTTCTTATTGAGCTTAAACCTTAAGTTTGCCTCTGCAGACATGCTCTAATCACTAGCGCTGTTCTAAAACCCTGTATAGCAACCCGCCTAGCAACAACTTAAAGATTGTGAAGTCAACCAGTCGCACCTTACAAGGAAAATCTCCTTTTGGCATTCACTTCAGAGCCTACCGAGATATTGAAGTTGAAGCAGATAATTGAATCCGGCCTATGAAAAACAGGACATGCATTTTTATTAGCATTTAAAACCAGAGCCCAGATGTACATTTGTCTGCTATGACAACAAGGATAGAAAAGACATATTAAACCATATGCATACTTTGCAGTATATTGAAACCTCCATTCAACTGAGCCATATACAACTACTGGGCGAAGCAGAAATGAAAAAATTAAGCTTCAAAATAAAATGTTTGCAGAATTTTAACAAATTAAAGGTACAGATTATTATCTTTCAAAAAGATGTCATTTGCAATAAAACAAAGCTGTATTTGTTTCCACGGATTTGGAATTGCATTTAGGTTCTTCCAATGCTAAATGCGCCCAATATCTCATTTGGCCATGATAAGAAGGAATTTCAAACTTCTAAATTTCTTTTGGCACTTACCAGACTCCTCCTTTCAAACTCAACGGCGACTGCAAAGCCTGTACTGTTATCAATGGAAGCCCTAATACTCTCCTACAAGCCCTAATTGTAAACTTCGGATTGGACCACTACTTCAGCAATCAGCACCTGTTCGGTTATTGCAAAACAAGAGTATTCCATCATCCACCCGTAAACCCTAAACCCTCATAAAAATGAAGGGGACGATGTCGTAGCTTTTTTATTGTAAGGGCAGAAGGGACAATGTCTGCCATCAGGGTAAGAATCGGATTATTACTAATTTAAATCATTTATTAAAAATAACAAAATTATTCCCATTTATATTGATAAAAAAAAATCTTATCAAAATTCTGTTTTTTCTTTTTTTCCAAGTCAGTTTCAAATTGAGTTGCTCAAGTTTCAGATAAATGGGGTTATGTTGTACCTTGACGAAAATATTAAATTCAGATTATTTTTCTTTGCCAAATTACCAAGAAATTATAATATGTGTTAGAAGTTTAGAACATTGAAGACAGAGTCCATTTCCGTCAAATTTGTTGCGACGGAAAACTTAAAATTTGTCCTTAAATTACAAATGATCGAAAGTCGAAATAGCTATATAATTGTTAAAATTAAAACTTCAAGGACAAAGTTACATTAAAAAATTTAAGTATTGGGTTAGAATTGGTTTAGTTGATCCTCAAAACACAAGTCCATGGTTGTATTATCTAAGCTTGGTCTATTTTCATTGTTTCTTCTCGACTTGAACGAATCGCTTTCTTGCTTCTTGGATGATTGCCTGTAATTGCTTCCAGAGAAACAATGTATCAATAATTGATGTCGTACTGCATTCAAAAATGCTGCGGAGCCCTGTTTTTTTCCAATTGTTCCACATGAAAGGCTCGAATCAATGACGTGGTTGCGATTTGCTAATCCTACCAGGCTGGACCAAATAATTGAAATTAAATCAATGACCCTCTCCTCCATACTCTTTGACCTACTGTAAGTCTGTACTAATTGGCTTGGCTTGAGTACTAGTGCACCGTCTGCACATGTATTTTAATCATTTTCCCCCCGAATTACAGGTAAGCTACCAATCAAACCTATTAATTATAATTTAAAAACTATGATATGGTCCATAATCCATCATTCAATTCCTGTCTGGCTCAGCTTGTTAACACCATTGTATCACATTGACGAGACAAATGAGAGCACAATCTTCTTTGTCCCTAAAGCTGAAAAGCAAAATTACAACACAAGACAACGCCTACACTAACAAACCCAAACAAAACTGAACAAGTGCACTCCAAAATCTGATGCAAGCATACAAAAAACATAAGAGGACAAGTTTGAACCTTACGAATTACAAAAATTATAGTCCCTATATACCACACTCCTCTCACAAATTCACAATACAGCACTCTTACAAAGAAATATGATTCATGAAAAATGAACATTATTTTTCAATCAATTTAACGAGGTAATTAATTAAATGATAAAGAGGAACAATGAATAAATACTAAAAGAGTCAGAGTGTTGAGAGTTGAGAGTTAATCTAACCCTTTAATTCTCTCTTTCCCTCCTCAACTTACACAAACTCTGTACAAGGTCTGTACAAGAACAAGGTTGATCTATTTTCTATGACTATATTTTGCCGAGTAATCTTCATATTTCAGATTACAAAATCGGCTGGTAATCTTTATTCCAAGCACAAAATACGACACACAAACATCACCCCCAATCTGTATCAGGTTCAGATTCATTTTAAATTATAATTATTATCATTGTCTAGCTTTCTTTCATATGAAAAAGTCATGTAATGAACTAACAAACAACAACACGAGCAGAGCAGTAACCAAAATCCCCTTAGAAACCACCAATCCATCGTCATCATCAACATTCAATCAACTGGGCAGACGAAGATGAACAAGAAGAAGAAATAGTTGAATTTGTTGCTTCCTCATCATTTGAATCAGGCCCACCATGGCCCAACAGCTGAGGCCTAAGCTTCTTCTTCCACATCTCCTCGAACGGCCCAGAATCTCCACCTGTTCTCTTCACCTCCACAACCACAAGATTCTCCGTCAACCGGAACACCTCGACTCCCATCGCCAAATTACCATTCTGCCCTCCCATCTCCAATCCCCAATCCTTCTTCTTCCTCACTCTCAATTGCTCCACCTTGGCGAATTCCACAACTCTCTCCATTGTCCTCTCCACCGTCTCGGACAATACGAACCGCTCGCCGTCCTCCGCCTTCCGCGACTGGTCCAGCAACCCGGACAAGTCCAAACCGGCCGAGAACGAAATTATATCAAACGCGTTCAAGCTGGTGACGACTTCCTGGTTCTCCTGCTCAGCTTTCTCGTCCCCCATTTTGTTACCATAACCACAATTGTAACTATCTTCTTCTTCGTCGTAGAAGTTAATCTCCTTGTACCCGCCTTTTCTGAACCAGGGATCCTTCAAGATCTCATCAATGGTGAACCGGGTCTCTGGGTTGGTGTCCATGAGCCGGGACAAGAACCGCTTCAGGTCCGGTGACATCCACTTGGGGCACCGAAACTCGCCCTTGTAAATCTTTTTGTACATGGCCATCAGGTTCGGGTCGTTGAACGGTAGATACCCGGCGTTCAACACATAGAGGATGACGCCGCATGACCACACGTCCACCTTCGCTCCATCGTAACCTTTCTTCGTCAAAATCTCGGGCGCCACGTAAGCCGGGGTCCCACAGAGTGTGTGCAGGAGCCCGTCGGGTCGGATCTGCTCCGTCACGGCGCTGAGTCCGAAATCCGATACTTTGAGATTCCCGTACTCGTCTACCAGAAGGTTCTCGGGCTTGAGATCGCGGTGGTAGACGCCGCGAGAGTGGCAGTATCCGACGGCGGAGATGAGCTGCTGGAAGTATTTACGGCTGAGATTCTCGGAGAATCGGCCTTTGGAAACTTTAGCGAAAAGCTCGCCTCCCTTAACAAACTCCATAACGAAATAGATCTTGGTCTTGGAGGCCAGGACTTCGTAGAGCTTGACGATATTGGGGTGGCGGAGGCGCCGCATGATTGAGATCTCGCGCTTGATGTTGGACATCAAGCTCGTCCCCATCAGCTTCTTCTTGTTGATCACCTTCACGGCCACGCTCTGCCCCGTGCGGACATTACGCGCGTGGTACACCTTCGCGAACGCGCCGCAACCCAGGAGCTTTCCCAACTCGTATTTTCCGAAAAGGGCATTGTCGGGGATTTGTTGGAGTGCTCGTTGCTGCTCGATCTCTGGCATCAGATTCTGACCAGAGACCGAACCGGGCGAGTGCGGACCGGTCAAAATTAAAGAGAGGGTTTGGGATGAATCCGAGTCTCCGACAGAGGTGATTGGGATTTTTCAGAGGAGGATGTTTGGTTTGGAAAAATTAATGTTGGAGAAATTGAGGGGAGGGAGGAGTTTTTAGAGGTTGGAATTTTGAGAGTTTTTCGGGGGGGTTGAAGTTTCGGTAGAGGTTGAGTTGTCTGTTTGTTGCTTTTAAATGGGAGACTGACTTTCGATTGACGGGATTTAAAGGGATCTTTTGTATACGCGGGAGAGAATAAACTATTTTACAAAAAATAAATAAAAAATAGCAAAAGACGGTTTTTTGATTGGGTTTTTTTAGAATAAAAAAAATTATTATTATGTGGAGGCTATGGAGCTAAAAAGAAATTTAAAATTTAGAAGTAAACGGGTTCCACATGCTGCTAATTTTTGTCATAGTTTCAAACTGGATGAAAGAGACGTTGGTTGTACAATACTAACACGTCGGTGCCTATATTGCTGACACGTAGCGCAGTCCACGGTTTATAGGATGCGGTGTTTCAGTAAAAATAGAATCCGTTGTTCCGGTAAATTTAGAAATTGTTACTTACTACTACTAGTTACTACCTGTACATGTTTTGATGTATTTGAGGGTAGAAAGGTTTGTCTTAATTATAATTTATAATTTATAATTTAATTTTTGTTAAATTTGGTAACCAATCTGGTTTATAATCCTTTTTGATGTACTTACTATTTGGAGTGATTAAAGGATTGAAAGGTCAGAGGAAGCCTAAACAGGAATGTTAACGTTATAATTCTTCCCTGTACTTTCCATATTTACTGGGCATAAGGATAGTCCTATCCCATGTTTGAAAGAAAGTATTAATATAGTAATAAATTTCTGGATGGAAGTAAGTTTATTTGGATTGGCCATACCATATGTGTTGAATATCCAACAAAATAATGATTTGGACTCTTCATTTTTCTTTGAATTGATGGTATCAATATCCAACAACAATATGAGCAATCTATGCCATATATCCATGTATTAGATGTATTGATAGGGTGTCTTGGTTGGATGTGTCCATACTCCATTCCCTAGTCTGTGTCAATAGATGAGTCATTAATTTGAGAAAAACTTAGATATGAAGAGTTTACGGCACGTTATTGTGCAAATATGGTACCATAAACTAATAATACAATAAAATGTAGTCATTATTTATGAAACACAACATCTATATCATGTAAACTTGTTTATGATGAGCCATATTATATTAGTGTTTTAATATGGTCGGCCAATATGGAAATTATTGTCACCAAAAACTACAAAATTCGACACACCGAAATTGGTGGGAATAATCAATTTCTCAGTTTGATGGAAAAAAATACCATCCCTAATTAAAATGGTACGCCATTAATCCAGAGTACAATTTTTTCTCTATTTCCACAATGGTAGGAAACTAACCTAAACTCGAGTCAAGACACTATCTCTAAGCAAAGCTTGTGCTGCCCTCTTTCCCGAAACCAAAGCCCCATCAAATGTGGCAGACATCAAATGGTCCCCGCACAAATACAAACCCGACCCGACCCGAGGGTCTCTCGTTGAATCAAGCGGTGGGCATTGATTCGGTTGTGCAAACCTGATTCTATAGGTTCTCAAGTGCTTCCAGGATCCTACCATTGATCCCCCAAACCAACCCGAAAGCTCCCGAACAACCTCAGCCGTTAGATCATCATCGGACACGCTGTCGAAGCCCCCAACAAGGGACACCGATATCAAAGCCTCATCAGGTGGGCCATAAGAAGGAGCCACATTCGTTGCGAAGAACATATTATTCACGATGCCCTTACCAGAACCATTGAGAAATAAAACAGGGTCTTGAACAGGAATATTGGTCTGGTCTGCAGTGAAATACAAACAAACTGTACTTCGAGCCGGTTTCCTTTCAACTGGTTCGTATACGCTTCCCGCCAAAATCTTATCCGCTTCATGTTGTTCAACCGCCACTATCACTCCAAGCTCGCTTCTCAAAACCTCTCCGCTCTCCAATCTCACAGCCGGCGGTTCACCAGCCGTTTCATTGAAATCAACCGAAACGACTCGGGAGTTGAATCGGATCGAATCAAGTGGCAACTTTGCCGCCAATTGTTCGGGTATTGCAGCAATGCCTCTGGATGGCAGAGTGTTGTCGCCGAGGGAAAGACATTTGAAGATGAAATCGAACAATCTGGAAGTGGTCTCCAGCTCTTCGTCGAAGAAAATGCCGCCAAAGAATGGCTGAAAGAATCGGCCGATAATCGAATCCGAAAACCCAATTCCCCTCAACAGCTCCATCGTGGAGACCTCGCTGGACGAAAATATCTCCTCATCCGATTTACTCAGGACCCGGAGTCTGGTCAACCCGACAAGCAATTTATCGGGAATCGACCCGATTGGGTTGGCGAGGGACTTGACGGCGTCCCAGAGATTGCATAAGGGGTCGGCTACGGTGTGGAATTGGCCATCGTAGTAAATGCGAGCGCCGGAGTAGAACTTACGAAGCTCGAGGGATTGGTAGTCGAGGAGCTTCTGGGCTTCGGGGTAGGCGGTGATGAAGATTTGGAAGCCGCGGTCGAGAAGAAAGCCGTCGACGATGTCGGTTCGGACACGGCCGCCGACGGCGTCGGAGGCTTCGAGGAGCAGGAAAGGGGTGTTTTGGGAGTTGAGGTGGGTGGCGGCAGCGAGGCCGGCAAGTCCGGCGCCGATGATTATGACGCTGCTGGTTGTGGCCCCTGTGGAGTTGGATTGGGGTTTGGGGGTTGTGCGGAGGGATGATGAGTAGGATTGGGGTTTGAATGTGAAGCGGGTTAGGGTTTGGGGTTTGCTAGAGAGGAGGTGGCGGGTGGGGTTGGAAGAACATGGAAGAGGGAGAGTGATCATGAGTTTCTTTTAGGGTTTGGGGAGGCGGCTGGATGATGAGGGTTGTTTGGCTGATGGGAAAGGGAAACTTGCATTGTTTGGAAGTAGGGCATGGCTTATCTTCTTCACTGTTCAGTGTTCACAGACTCACAACCACAAAACCATTAATTCCAATTCTTTGATTTTCCATTTGTCATTTTCTTTACCCCATTTGTCTTTTGAAAGACAAAAATAAATAAATATACTGCACAAAACGTGAATACTTTGGTAACTAATACAATTTACATGCATGCGGCATTCTTCTTACAAGTATGATATGATACGTACTATGTACAACAATTCCTTCATTATTCATGAATTTTGGATGAGAGTGCATGTGAGAGTTATTTGAACAAGGCTAATGATAATTTGGTTTAGTGATCACATTTTGTCTTTTTTTAGTGAGAGCAAAATTTAAATTTAAATCTCATAGGCAATATTTGTTAATAAATAGGAAACTATTAAAATGAGAATAGTCTAAATAGAATGACTTTTTTATATCAAAAAGAAAAAGTAGATACAAATGACTGTAAAGTCGGTAAAAAAAAACTAAAAATAAGTCAAAGATTGTGGGGTTGGTGTTTAAAGTCAACAATTTTAGTTCAACAAGAAAAAGTCAACAACATATATGTTTAATCTGGTGAAGTTCTCATAGATTTTTCAACAGTTTTTTTTGAAGGAAATTTGATGTTAGCATTAACTCAGGTGGCATGAGTTAGATGCGGTAGATAGAGGTTAATTAAATAGTTTAATGGAATTTGCAAGAACTCGTAAATATTAGGGGTGCACAAATATATCGAAAATCCGCTTACCGATTCGATTTGATCTGCAATTTATGGATATTGTACCGATCTAATCCACACTTTTTTATTTATGAATATCGATTCGATCCGATCCGCAATTTGTGGATTGGATATGGATATCAATATTGAAAACCACAGATATATCCGATCCGATCCGCAAATTATATATATTAAATTTTTATATAGTTTATATATATTTGTATATGTTTAATTCTTATTATAGAATAAATCAAAGCCCCTATTATAGTTTATAATACCATATAGTTCATAAACTATCTATGTTACTATATAATTTAAGTTTAGGGTATTTTAAATTAGTTTGACAATAAAATCTATTATAAAAATTATACATATATATAGTATATAATTTAGGACCACTAGAAAGTAGGAACTTGTTATGTTTGAGGTGTCTTAATTTCTGAATTTTATATTGTGTAACTATTGAATTAATTTGAGGAATGATTTTTATATTGTGTACTTGCTAAATAATTTTTATGTTATTATTTGGATATTATCCGTTATCCAATCCGATTTTGTGGATATCCAAATTTATGGATCAGATATGGATATGAAAATTGTTATACCACAAATTATGAATTGAATATGAATAATAGTTTGTGAATCGAATAATCGATCCGTATGCACCTCTAGGAAATACCACCCACCGTGAGTTAGAGTTAGTCGTAGCAACGACGACACAGTACTAATTAAACTTTATTATTCCTTTAATGGTTGGACTGGTTGGTTTGACACTAGCTACCTACAGCTTTTGCTCCATAAATGATTTAGTCATTTTCAGAGTGTTTCTAGGGTTTACACGATGGATGAGATCGACTTGGATCGAGTATACAATTCAATTGGCACATGGGTCGGCACAGCGCAGCCACACAGTTGGTTTGGTTATTACTTTAATTGAGTCTATCAGAATTATGGTAAATATAATAAAACTTGGCCAAGAATTAATAATAAATATTGCATGGTCAAATTAGAAACAAGAGCTAGCTAGCTAGCTTTTTCAGATGAAATGCAACATATGATGAATAATTTTGTGACAGAAACATGAACTATATTCATATGTAATAGACGTCAATTAATAGGGTCCAATAATTCATGGCCAAGAAACAAGGTTGAGTTTGTGGCTTTGTGCTGCTGAGTGAGTGCCTTATTTTGTTTCTGAAATGGATGGCATATATCACATACGCATGCAATATTGTCAAACATATATAGATACAAAGGGACTGAAAACAAAGTGAGTCAGACTCAGATATATGAGAAAATAAAAGGATGAACATCTCCATCACACAACACAATTAGTAAAATTAAATTTATAAGTAAAGAAAATAAAAGCATGAAAATCTGAAACCATTCAAATAACTGAGACAGTACGCATACGTGTAAAATATATGATCATGGGATTCATGTTACATAACGAGTGAAAAGTAGTGATTGACTCACTGAGGGGCAGACGCGTCCTCGTGAATCCGTTCGTGTGTGCCGCGTGCCCACTGTATACACAACATCGAAGATTCACGTGAACGAACGGCGATAGCGACTCGAAGCTTGAAACTTGGCCTTTCTTTCGCACATCATCATCATCAAAATGATTCAAAGTGCTGGTCCCTACCAACCATATCTAGTATCTTCCCCTTCTTTTCGTCTGATCCGCCAACAAAATGACACGTTTGCATCATATTATGTTGACTACTAATTTTTTGTGAAAAGTGAAAATTACTTTTTATTTTTTATTTTTAAACCTGGAAAATATGATGATTTGCACGCCAAAGATCTCACTAGTATCATGATGACGTCATGTGAATTATTGCATAATCAATCAAACCGTTTTAAGAAAATAATAATAATAAAACGGTCACGTCAAGTAATGTACAGAGCGTTGGAAACTTGAAATGGGAAAGTAATATTTTTTCTCATTAATAAATGACTACACACCGGCGATATGGTGAGCAAAGGTAACAAGGATGGTCAGAGGTGATTTGATATCAAGGGCCCAAGGCAGATATAGCCCGAGCCCATAATTGTCAATAGCAACAAGAAAAGCCAACACCTTTCTTCGATACTTGAAGTGGGCCTGATGTTGAGTCCATTGTGCATGTATGTTTGTCAGTTCTGGCCCATTGTCTCAATGGAGCCAACCCAAAACAGAAAAGCCCATTTCTTCCTTTACTTTTCGCTTTGCTTTTTTCTTTCCCTGGAAAATAGGAGCTAGAGAGCTTTGGCTCTGACTAGACGGTAGAGTGAGTAGACAGGAGAGTAGCTAGGCCAGGCACAGCCTTATCTTCTTTCCTTTTGGGTCAGCCGTGGAGAACCTTCACATTGATGTTAAGGTGCCACGTTGGTTGCTAGTTCTATATATATTGTTTACAGAAATTTAAGTCCTATATATCTAAATATTCCTTTTCTGATTAATAATAAGCACGATCAATTAGAAGACTTTGTAGCAAACAAAACTATATTATAAAGCATGATCTGATGATATTTCATATATATGTTCATGGCATGTACAACTTGTTGCCACATTTGCACCTCCATGCTTCTGGGTAATACTCTGCTGTTACCGGAGTTCCAGGCGGCACTGGCACGTGAACCGGCTTGCACGGTGTGCAGGAGCCGCACTTGGAAGTGCAGCGCGGCGGTGATGATCCGGGCCCACTCAAGTACCTCCTTGCCAAGCTCATAGGAATCCCCATCTCCCTCGCATTCTTCATCTTCCACACCATATTCATATTGTAGTCACTATGCTTCCCAACTTCCTGTACCACATCAATGTAATCAACTTTTTTTTTTTTTTGGCCAAGCAATGTAATCAACTTTTAAACATTAATAAGTGTATTTATGTGTACGTGCTACTGGCCCAGTGGCTCAATGGAATGGGCTCACTGCCATATATCTCACATTTCCGTCCAGCCAGAAACGCTATCGTGCGCCCCCAGAACATTGTTCACGGGAGTCTAAACTATAGAACATGGTTTGCGCGGTTTAGGCGCTGAGCCCAGCAGGCGCAAGTTACCGAGATGCATTCGAATTTTCTGAAGACGACAATGAACCAGAAAAGGGTTTTTTGAGAAGACGGAGCTAGAGTTCAATTTCCTCTAGGCTGTGTGCTAATGTACGCCAGTGGTGCTTAGGAGCTGAGCCTACTATTCAATTATCAAGACCGCTTTTCTGAGGATGGACCACGGCAGAACAGGACCACTGTCCTCGTGTGTGCTAATCATCATGGTGCATCAACAAAATTTATAATTGGTTCTATATTTTGTCTTTGAATCTCATATATATATATATGGCGAGAGATTTGTGGCAAGGTCATATACATGGTGATTGAAAAAATAACAAAGAAGCATTAATGCTTATTATTTGAATTAATATGTAAGTGAACCAACCCACCTGAGAATATGTACTAGCTTTTGCAGGCAAGGGACACCTTCCATCTGCATTTTCAAAAACAGAGAAGGAAGGAGATAAATACAGTAATTACATATTAATGCATGTTAGATGAATACATTAATTCCATTGAAGCTAGAATAAATTATGGTAGCTCAAAGTAGCAGAATTGAAGTGGGAAGTTTCAGGGGATTATTGCTCACCTGGACATGAAGTAGAAGCAGTAGTGGTTGTGGAGCTGATGGTAGTGAATGGTGAAGAAATGGAGAAGAAGAAGAAGAAGTTGATGATCGTAAACTTCACTACTTTGTTGTGTGTTGTCCACTCCATGAACAAGTATAGGAAGCTCAGAATCATTTAAGCCCAGTATGTGTGTGGCTCAGTGGTTCTCTAGCTCTTTTCTCTGTGACGCTTTTTGAGATTAACTGGGTACTAATGTTTGGACCTAGAATTCCCACGTTCCAATGCAAGTACTGTCAGGCCAAATCAATACCTAAAATCTCAGCTCTTAGCCTCTTACATATATTATATATAGATGTCTCAGAGAGATCACAGCTGAGCAAGCCCCCTTTTTCAACTCTCCCTCTCTGTCTCTCTATGGCTTTGTGAGTGGGGGTGGTTGAAAAAGTGGGGATGCTAACCCTACCCAGATGGGTGTGAGTGTGTGACAGAGGAAATGTTATAGAGAGAGAGAGAGAGAGAGAGAGAGGGAGTAGGAAAAGAAGGGGAATCTATGCGGATCGTCGCATCCTAAGCTTTGCCATGTTTGGGACTCGGATTCTCTTGCAGGCTTTCCTTACTGTCTTTCAACAATTCCCAAACCCAGAAATGCAAAAAAAACCACTGCTTTCTGCTACCTCCTGCACCCCTGAATTTTCCCACTCCCCTCCCTCTTTTTTCAACCCTCTCACCCCACCCTTCTTTAACTCTATCTTCCTTGTTTTTTATTCTGCCCAATACTTTTTCTCCTTTAATCTTTAATCTTTAATCTATTTTAAATATATATATATACAAAAATAAAAAAAGAAAGCACCCATTAAATGTGTTGTGCTAAATTGCTAATAAGAAATATTGATCATGACCCCATTTTTTTTTTTT
>QANT01008484.1:0-29993 GCA_003254885.1 Purshia tridentata | reverse complement strand
GGGGTGGTGTGTGGGTGTGTGATAATCTTATTGCTGTGCAGTTGATGCTTTCTATGGTTTTTCATAACCAATTGCTTGGTTTTGACTGTGACTTATATTATAATAGTTATATAGGATTTTGTTTTCCATATTCCAGATCTAAAATTCAGAGTATGAGAGAAAGGTTTATTTATTTTTTGGCAGGAGATATTTCCAGTGCTTGTGAGAATTTAATGCAATTAAAATAACTAGAAAAATGGTTGCCATGCAAGTAGGCTGTTGCAATGTTACTTCAGATATATAATGGGAACTGTAACTTGAATATCTTTTCTGATGGTGCAAACTGAGCTTAATTAGTATTTCCTTTTGGTTGGTGGGGGAGCCAAACTGAGCTTGATATTAAATTTTCATCCAGTAGTATACTTATACGAAACATGATTACCATCTGAAGCTTGAGTTCTGTTTTGTGATTTTAAATTTGAATCAGGTAGCCAGCCTCGTGCCGTTGGGAAGAGGACACCTCGCTTCCCAGTTTCATATTCCTATAAGAAAGATGATAGGGGAAATTATGTTTCTCCCATTAGAAAGGGTCAGAAATCAGAGGGGGACAATGATGATGAAGTTGCGCATGTGGCAGCATTTTTAACTGAGGCTTCACAAAGAGGAGGCTCTCCCCAAGTTTCTCAAACACCATACAGAAGACCAGTGAATATAAAATCATCTTTTCATAGCTCAGAAAGAATGGTACTTAATATGCCTTCACTTGTTCTGACGCTGCCTTTGTGCCTTGCTTATATATCATTCAAATATGACATTATTTGGTTCTTTCTTGTTTATGTAAATTAGCATGCACCATCAGGGAAAGCTCAGGCCAATCTTCATGATGCTTTGATGGACGATGACTGTTTGGAAGGCAGTATAGGAAGCAGGGGGGCTGAAACTGGAGATTATGCAAGAGATAGTAGCTCCTTGATGGACATGGAAGGTGTAGGTACAGTAGAAATTCATTGGAAGGGGAAGAAGTTTTATGGAAAGAAAGAGAAAGTTGTAGACATTGGGAACCATCAGTTTGATGATGGCGGTGAAGCATGTAGTGGCACTGAAGAAGGACTTAAGGTCAGTGCTAAGGGCAAAGTTGATATTGAAGTTTCAAATGCAAAAGGGGAACGATTTTCTGCACAAGGTCAAAGGAAGAGAAGCAAGAAACTGTATTTTGGAGGTAATGTTGCTTCTGTTATATTTTTTCTGTATTTTGTGGTTTTCTTTCTGTGTCTTTTAACGTAGATTTGCAATTGTTCTTCTTGTAGATCAAACCCCAGGCTTGCATGCTTTGCAAACTTTGGCTGATTTGTCTCTGATAACATCCACAATGGAATCTGGTAAGTGTTTCATGGTTTTATTCTATTATATTTTCTACATGGGTTTGTTTACACATGGATGCATGTGATGTCTCTCTCTCTCTCTCTCTCTCTCTCTCTCTCCCTCTTCTGTTTTATCTCTATACAGAGAATCAAGGGGCAGCTCTTCAAATTTCAGCCTTAGGAAGACATCCATCCTCAATTTTTTACATTTTGACCTTTGAGAGGATGGAAAAATGTAAAGAAAAACTAATTAGATGAATGTATAAAATAAAATTCAATGCAGCCGGTATATTGCACTTGGTTCTCAGTAGTCAATGTTTTTATCTGGATGCAATTCTTGTTAATTTTACACTTGTATTATGGTGTTAAATGATCAAATATTTTTATCAATTATAAATGTATTGTTATTTGTTGGATTCAGGATCATCTGTTCAGTTGAAGGAGGAAGGAACAAACTTCGATATAGAAGATAAGTTTAGTGTACCTGAAGCCACGTCTACAAGCCAATTTAGAAACAAAAATAAACTCTCAGGCGCAAAACAGAGAGCACCTTTTGCAATTTCTGGAGTTGAGGGTACTGATTCCAAAAAATCTAAATTTGGAAAGGACTCTGCATTTGATATTTATGCTGTCTCTGAATCAGAACAGCAGCTTCAGTCTACCACTAAAATGTGGAAAAGGAAACGGAAGTCCTTGGTATCAAAGGTAAACATGGGGATGAAGGTTGATTATCAATGCAAATTTTCTTAATATCTCTCTCTCACTTTAATTTCTGTTTAACATTTGGGTCAATTTGATGACAAACGGAATTTCCTGTTCAAGTTGCAGGTATCAAATGCTGAAGCTCATATGGATTCTAATATCAATGAACCTTTAAAGACTGAGGTATGCAGATCATTTTATTCACATGTACGCATTTTTTTTCTCTTTATAAAAGAGCCAGTGCTTTCTACATCATTTTGTAGGTTGAAGGTTTAAGTCCCTTCTGCGTAGAAAGTTTTTCACACAAAGTTTACCATAGCAAGATGGATATTGCTATCTTATTTTTGTAAAATAGTAGAACTTTTTTCTTTATGAGTAAATTTAGCATATGCATAAATGTATGTGTACCTCTGACATGTGATGCATATGTAGAAATGAAGGTAATTGACTGTTTAAATTTTATGATTTGGTATTTAGGTGATGTTTTATTTCATTTCCTATGCCACATGTTGTAGGCCTTTGGTGAAGAAGAGACTAAACCAGTGACTAAAGGAAAACGCACCAGTCAAATCTCTACTCCATCAAAACAATGGAAATCAGTCCGATCAGTGGAAGGCTCTTTGAACAGCGATTGTAGGCAAACAGGGACTGATTTAATGGTATTGACTGCACAAGTTCCCACTGCAAGCCAAGTTAATTTACCAACTAAACAAAGAAGTAGACGCAAAATGTATACACCCAGAACATTGGTCCCCAAAGAGAAGCCTTCTAAATTAAAAAATCAAACTAATATACATTCCAGCTCAGTGCAGGACAGAGCACTCTATTTAAAGGTAAAATACCTGCCTTTCTCCAGTTTTTTCCGTGTGAACACTTTTCAGCTATCTTATGTTTAGCCTGTTTAGAACCAAAATATTGTTTTCTCATTTATTTGCAGGAACAGATTTCTTGCTGCTTGTCATCACATTTCGTACGTAGGTGGTGCACTTTTGAGTGGTTTTATAGTGCGATTGATTACCCTTGGTTTGCCAAGCGGGAGTTTGAGGAGTACTTAAATCATGTTGGACTAGGACACATTCCGAGGCTAACTCGTGTTGAATGGGGTGTCATTAGAAGGTACACTTTTCAACTAGAGTTATATTTATATAGTGTTCACAGCTAGAAAATTGATATGTGAATTTGGAAAACATCAACAGAAGATATATTGCATTGTGTTTCTTGTTATTGCAGTTCCCTTGGCAAACCTCGGAGGTTTTCGGAGCATTTTCTACATGAAGAAAGAGAGAAACTTAAACAATATCGGGAATCTGTGAGAAAACATTATGCTGAACTCCGTACTGGTGTTAGGGAAGGACTCCCAACAGATTTAGCAAGACCTTTATCAGTTGGACAACGAGTGATTGCTCTTCATCCCAAAACAAGAGAAGTTCATGATGGCAGTGTGCTTACCGTTGATCACGATAAGTGCAGAGTTCAGTTTGACCGTCCGGAGATAGGAGTTGAATTTGTCATGGTAGGGGCTCTTTGACACTCACATCCATCTTTACACAGATAAATATATCATTTCTTTAATATTTTGTCACTGTAATAGTTGCCGATGCTAACTGTTTTCCCTTAACCAATCTATCTGGTGATTCATTTTGCTGATGATTATAGAATTGAGATACTTGACCATTTGTTTGTAATTTAAATATTAGGTGCTATTTTTATACAATAGGTTATGTTAATACTCCTAGGCAGTTACTTTCTAGTTTTCTGTTGGACTCTTAGTGAAATTTCTATCAGAAGATGAAAATAAAACTAGGCTACTGATCAAAATACTGGTTATGCTACAGTAAGCTTAAGATGCCGTAGGTCATCTATTCAATGTTTACTGGCTGGTTCTTGACTAACAAAAAGAAAGGTGAACCCAGATTATATTATTTTGATTGATGTTGTTCTTCTTTGGTCGGTTGCTTGAAAATTTTTATTATTTTATTCCTTTGTTTTCCTATTTCTTTTATTCTAGCAAGAGAGAGTGAATCATAATGCTAAATCAGGCCATTCCATCTCTTTCTTTGAGATATGACATTAGAAATTTTCATTACAGGACGTCGATTGTATGCCTTTGAACCCATTGGATAATATGCCAGAAGCTCTTAGGAGACAGAATATTGCTTTTGACAAATTATCTCTTACATCTAAAGAGCCACATATGAATGGGAATCTGAATTTTGGAGGGCCTGTGATGTTTGCTTCAAGTGGGCATTTGGAGAAAGCACCTAGCCCCATGAATAATTCCATAAAGCAGGGAAAGGTCAGAATTTCTACTAACCAAAACTGTGAATTCGCTCCTGTTAAAACTCTGCTCAGTTTTTAAAATCCACTACTTATCTCATATTTAATAAACCCTATTTTCTCAAAAAAAAAATTCCAGGGGGATACCAACCATACAATTTCGCAACCAAAAGCAGCATCTGTTGATATTGGTGGTGCACAACAGACAACATATAGTCAACCTGGTATGGTGGCACATAATCAAGCAAGGGAAGCTGATATACGAGCTCTTTCTGAGTTGACTCGTGCTCTTGATAAAAAGGTTAGATACTTTTATTTCCCTGAAGTTGATTATATAATTCATCTTTATTTATGTTCTATCAGATTTGGAAGTCAACATTCTGATGCCAAACTATTTATGCAATTAGGTCTCTTCTCATAACTTTAGTTGCCGCCTTGAAAGCTTTCTTTCATATATAATTCTGTAGTATCAATGCTTTCAACTTTAAAGCCACTTCCATCTAGACTCCTCAATTTGGTGGTTGGTGATTCTGCGTAAACTATTTGAAACCACTGAAAATCTAGCATTTCTTTAGAATTGTACGTGGTAAAACCATCTGATGTAGTACATTGAATGTATTGAGTGGTCAGTACATAATGAATGTACAATGTTCCACTGAAAATCTAGCATTGCTTTTGAATTGGACATGGTAAAACCATCTGATGTAGTACATTGAATGTATTGAGTGGTCAGTACATTATGAATGTATAATGTTTAGTCACTAATGAGTTTAAATAAATTATGACCAAACATCCATTCATAATAGTTGTTAATACATTATGAGCAGACATTCATAATGTACATCATTGGATGTATTTAGTAGAATAGGCATATATTAAGACCATTTTGTAGCCATGAGGAGGCATTCTGACTTCCAATCATTTGGATAATCATTTCTGAGAATTTTCACAACTTTCCCTATTGGATAGGACTTCTCTACATTCCTTAGATTTCCTATGAGGAATTTGGGGTTAATTTGTACTGCTTCTGCTACATTATCATCAGTCACTATACTTGCTTATCCTTTGCCACCTTGATCAATCCCTGTGAATCTTTCCGCATCAAGCTTCTTTGGTAATCTTCCTTGAATTGCATTAGTTATGATGCTCAGAAAGAGTTCATTTTGTCTGGATTTATAGGAAGCATTGTTGAGGGAGCTTAGAGACACAAATAATAACATCTTGGAAAACCAGAACAGTGGAGAATGCTCTTTAAAAGATTGCGAGCCTTTTAAGAAGCATTACGCCACGGTACTTGTACAGCTAAAGGAAGCCAGTGGCCAGGCATGTGGCTTCCATGAATTTATATCATGATTTACATCTGTTTTTGCTGTACTATATTCTGCTTTGTAGCGGCCTTAAAATGATTGATTCCACATGCAGGTTTCTTCTGCGTTGCTTAATTTGAGGCAACGTAATACTTACCCAGGAATTGCCGTGCCTCCTTGGCTGCAACATCCAGCCAATTCCGCTGTCTATGGTGGCTTTCCGAGTTCTTTCGACAGTTCTATTTCTCAAGAGTCAGGATCTAGTGTTGCTGAAATTGTAGAAGTCTCAAGATTGAAAGCACATACAATGGTAAATGCAGCTATTCAGGTATGAGCTTCCCGTCTTAAGGTGGATGTGTTATAATCTTGGGTTTGTAGGATACTGTATTCTATGTTTGTGGACCATAACTCATCCTTCAGGTGTTCCTTTAGTATTTTACAGATCAATATGGCTGAAAATCCCAGTAGTTTTGTTTTTTCTCTTCTTTTTTTATCTGATTGAAAATCCAAGCAGTTAGAGTCTTTTTTGCATTTTCTTTGGGATGAAGATAGAAGGCTGTTATTGTGATAACACAATGATGCAATAAATCATTACAGGCAATGTCATCAAGGAAGGGAGGGGAAGATGCTTATGTAAGGATAAGAGAGGCTCTAGATTCAATCGATAACCAGCATTTGACATCAGACTCTAGAATATCAGTAAATAGGTCTCAAGAGCAGGTCAATGGAAATTTGGGCCAGCGCAATCAGTTGAATTCTAGTGCATCAGATCCTAGCGCAACCAGCGATTCATCTGGTCCAAAGTTGCCCCTTGATACTGACAAAAATGAGGCACAGATTCTTTCAGAGGTTATCACTGCATGTGTGATGGCTGTGCAAATGATACAGGTATGAATTGAGATTGTGTCAAGTTAGGTGGATTAGAGCACGCGCTCTCTGTGTGACCATAAGTTCTTGATTTTTCCTGGCTGTATCCTCATATTTTTCACTTGTGATGTGCAGACATGTACTGAACGACAGTATCCTCCGGCTGTTGTGGCTCAAGTATTAGATTATGCAGTGACGAGCCTGCATCCGCGTTGTCCCCAGAATGTTGGAATTTACAGAGAAATTCAAATGTGCATGGGTAGAATCAAGACCCAGATATTAGCACTCGTACCAACTTGACTCTCATCAGGGGCCGAACATACAAGGACTAAGAGAGTCCACGTCCCTTGCGAAAAGTTGTAGAATACCAATGTGTTGAGCATGCATCACTTGTAAATATATTTTTTCTCTTTTATTTTTCTCATGAATATTACAGTTAAATCAAATGCCACCTAACTCAAATCTCAAATCATTTTGATACTTAAATCTTTATGGTTATAGGCAAGAGGTTTTTTTTAATGGTATTTAATTGATTAATATTACTTCTGGTTTTCGTAAAGAGTATTTTATTTGAACCCAATTATTTTGTATCATATTTTTTATCCAATTTTTCAATTAAACACACATTTCCATCACTTAATTAGTGAATTTAGATAATTGACCTAATGTGAAAAGACCCTAAAGGACAATTCACTTTAGCCTTACCATTCGCTTTCATTACGTCTTTTTGATTTACACGCCCATGGCTTCTCTCTCTCTCGAACCCATTCTCTTGCGACTCCATCTTGCCGCGGCTAGCCTTGGTCAAGTCAGCCATCGCCGACCACCTCTCGACGAGATCACCTTGCCCCGACCTTCCTCACCTCCACCTGTCCGACTCCTCCCTCCGCGCCGGCGACTCCTCTCACTCTACTGCATCTCACACTTCCTCATCTGCAAAATTCATGTCCCAATTACACCACCATCCATCGGTCCTTACATCACAATTAATCCTGATCAAGGTATATATACATCATACATGTATTAATTAATTGTCTTAATTACTCCTTGAGCAAGGCCTGATGGCAATTTACCTGACCTTTGTGCCTCGTAAAAACATTAAGCTCTTGTCCAGAGCCTCGCCATAGTTGAAGTATTCTGTGGCGGTGGCTGATTCTGGGTGAAGAACACCAAGTGAGAGAGAGAGTGGAAGAAAGAGATGCGGCAGAGGGGAGTGATCGGCGCACGCGGGAAGGGAGTCACCGGCGCGAAGGAGCTGCGGTTGAAATGAGGAGGGTCGGGGCTGGGGGTTGCGGAGAGATCTGCATCCTCCCTCGTTTTATTTTTTTCTTTAATTCCTTTAATTTTTTTTTAATTTTTTTAGAATTTCTTTTAACGGTGACGGAGAGGACAAATTTAATTTGGAGTCTTCAATTAAAACAAAGGGAAAGTAGCATAAACAAGGTATAAACAGAGTTATTTTCCTTTTAATAAATGAAAACAACCTAAGTAAATAAATGGGACCAAGTGAGAAATATAGGTAAAACGAATGTGTAGTTGTAACTTGTAATATTTCCTTTGATGATAGTTTCTTTTGAAAATTTTATACAACTAGAATCGTCTTACTCATTAGTCAATGAAATTTTTTTTATTAACTTACCCTTGAAAACAAAAATAAGAGTAATAATTCAAGTTATAAGACTCATCAGTCTAATTGGCCAGTGCTAGTAACTTTGGACATTATGGTTATGAAGCTATGGTCGTGAAAGGGAGTAAAAAAAAAAGATTTATAGGTAACTATAGTCTATAAGTAGTATTTTGACCAACCACAATAAGATGTATCCTTAACATAAACAAGACGATAATTCCAGGACTTACAATCAGTTAAATGTTAACAAGGCATCTAAAATAAATAGAGAAATAGAACTCAAACATCTAAATGTTTAGTTTCTTGCAAAACAAGGTATCACAAGAGCAATGCTACGATGTAAACAAAAAGCAAAAATCAGTAACTAAATTGAACTTACAACCCACTTTTACCTACAGCCCACCACAAGCATGGGTGCCATATACAATTTACCCAATCCTTTTTGCATTCATTCTGCTAGCTATAACATAAAGATGACAGACAAGAGTTGATAATATACCAATGAAGGGGGAAAAAATTGAATCCTCACCATTTACAGATTTTTTCTCTGAGAAATTTCTATTCTAAAAAAGGTGGTGCTCAGAAACATGAGGCCCATAAAGACTTGGGTGATCAAATGAAGCCATTCAGCATGTGTAAGTGTAAGACATAATAAGTGTCAAATGGAGATAAAATAGCGTTCAATGCCACTGCCACAAGCCGCATCATGGGATATGGTAGTGCCAACATATTTAAGCTAAACCTAGCAAGAACCTGAACACATCACTCAGGGAAATTATCCCTTCTACACGCTTGCTGCCAGCCTCCACAATCACAAGTCTCCTAACCCCTAAAAAATAGAAGCAAAGGAAGCAACTTATGAAAAATGTATATCTCCATCAAAAAATAGTAATGCAGATGAGTAAAGCAATATACCAGGATTTGCCAGCCGCTCCATCACTTTATGCAAAGGATCAGATCGCAAACACATCTGACATCTCTGTCCACTGAAGAAGCCATGAGGAGAAGTTGCATCTTGTCCAAGTTGCAATGTCTACAACAGTACAGAACACAGGCAAGCACATTCAGCTCTCAGAGGAGTGGAATGCAACATAATGCATCTTCAGTTATTGCTAAACATACTTTTATAGTTGTGTCGGAGTTTATTATTACCATACATTTCAAATCAGAAAATTTATGCAAGAGTGTGCACAGTTGAAGTCATGCAAAAACAGACATTATTGGTTGGTCCCACATCAACAAAAGTTTCTTCCAAATTTTTGCATCACTGATTTTTGTCTTTTGATTTCTTGGTTTTGTCTCATCATCTAAACTCTTTCATGGATATAGAATTTCCCTACCAGTAGGTAGGGTTGCTTTATGCTCATGTCTCAACTGAAAGTTCCAACATTTTTGTATCCACATAATCACATAAACCTTCTTTTGTCATGCACTAGGACTTCTTCAAGCTACTTCAAGTTATCTAGTTTTCCATCCTACTGAAAAGGCTAACTACTATATCACCCACATGTAAAAACCACAGAATTCAACAGAGAATGCATGCAAGTGTGCAATGTTTAGCAATTACCTGATGGATACTCATTTCATCAAGGCAAATTTGTGCATAAGCTTTATCTCTTGCCAAAGCAGTGATATCACTATTAAGGACATAACAGGCATAGTTAGCAATTGGTTAAGGGACAAAAAAAATAATTCTACATAAAACTCAATGAATAAATAAATAAATAACATCGGATCACCTTCGTGAATAAATATCCAGCAACGAATCATTATCATCCACTATGGGTATTGAGCTAACTTCAGCTGCAAAAGAAATATGCAAAAAATAAGCCAAGCAGAAGCAGTACTGGTTGTAGATAAAACCATCTGGTTAATTCTAGAGTCAAAAGTGTAAAACAGTTACAGCAATAAATAAAAATGCCAATAAATTTATTTAAACTTCATTTCAAGAGCACCACTAGAAAAGAATGTGAAGCCATTAAGCAGATGACCAGAAATGAGAAAAAAAATCACCTTGTACTAACAAAGACAGAGCATCGGCAAGAGATGAATTTGGTCTCAACATTGCCAATGGCCGTCCATTTGACTCCCCAATATTTGGAACCCATGTACCTAAAGGAAATTCAGATATAGGATGCTGGAGTATAGGCAAGGAGCTAGAAGAATGTCTAAAATGCCTGCATATGCCTGAAAAATATCATAGATTAGTAACTAATCATGTACTTGATGCAGAAGCATCTCCTAGGGTTCCAAAAAATAGTTTTATCTTTTTTTAGTAACTTTCTAATTTTTGTTTCCTAGTTCGATTTAGAGTGTAGTTTCCTAATTTCATTAGGTCTTTAAGGTCATTTTACTTTATGTTTTCCTAGTAGCTAAGGTTTATTGTTTTCCTAGTGAGTTGAGGAATATATTTTACCTATATAAGCTTAATGCTTAGGTTCTAATACAGTTTTTCTATCAACATATTTTTCTCTGAGAATTCAGATTCTAGAGTTTCTCTTGGAAGCCTAAACCCTAGAACTCATCTATCTATGTTCCAACTTTGATACTATAGCTTTCTTCTCTCTCCTTTCAACTGTTATTGCTGGGTTTTCCTGTCTATTGTGGTTTTTGCCCTATTACTGAAGCAAGACAGCAGCCTTGCTTCTGTGCTGCATCAGTTCTCTTAACCAAAATACAGGAGAAAGAAAACCTACATTTTAGTATGCCAGAGAGAGAAGCAAGATGCAATAACTGTGGAAATGAACCATCCTGTGAAGAAGACTGGACAATTGGAACCGTAGCCACTTTGTTTTGCAAACTTTTCAAAGCAACTTCTTTGAGAGAATCATAAGGCCCGGCCTGGATAACAAAGCAATACATAGATGAGTAAGCATTATCATGACCTGAAATCAAGATTTTGGCTCCAGTGAATTGAAGTGCTGTCATATTTCAGCACCAGAACCATCAGTCCCATTTTTCAAAATCTGAAAATATCATATGAGCATATGTGTTTTCTTCAGATACGAATGTAGTCAAAACAAAGTACCCATGCTTCACATACGTATGTAGTCAAAACAAAGTACCCATCTTCCAAAATGTGCAAAAGATACCACGACATAAATTATATAACTTTATAATTGCAGAGGAGATCATTTCAATTCAAAAGATAATTAGCAACTTGGGAAACACTTACAGAGATAAAACGTTGTGGATAACATCTCCCATTGCCATCAAGTTGTCTGTTAAGATGTAACTTTCCCTCTTTCCATGCCGCTATAGTATGAGTCTCAAGCTCTTCCTCCGTCAAATTTGACCCATGATTCCCAAGCTTGTAAAGGTTCATACATGTTAATCAACTGAAAATGAACTGGGAAGTGCATTTCAAGAAGCAAAAAATACCAAGGAAAAGAAGATCTAGAAGGCAAGGTAAACTTCACAGATCAAGCATGCAGTCTACACACCAAAAAGGAAAGACCATTAAAATAGATCTAATTTAGCATGCCACCTGTATAAAGTTAGCTATTAACCAGAACCCGAGATTGGCAACCATGAAACTCATGAGCTGTGTAAACATTTTTCATGGTGAGAGGCTTTAGAAGAATGAAGGATTTAAAAGTTAATAGAGAAATAAATTTGTAACTGAGGAAGGATACGGGATGAGATAGGGAAAGATGGCATCAGACTAAAACTTCGCTGAAGAGTTGGAACAGTTTTCTGACTATTTAATAGTTTCAAATTTCAAAAAATAATTCTGTAAAAATAACCAAATTACGGGGACGGAGACTCCCTCCAGCATAAATCGACTCCATCAAGGTTTGGAAAAGGTAAGAATAGATGCATCGTTAAGTTGGTGGTGCCAGGAACATGCACAACCAGTTTATGCATTTTCAATAATGAAAATGTCACAAGAACATGTTTTACTATGTACCTTGTAACGTAGTTGAGGCTTAGTAGCATCTTAGTTATGATCTGAGTCTCACCATCCACTCACAATGTGTGCCTCATAAATTTTAAACTTTCATTTATATTTAAGTATTTGTACATGTATATTACAATGCTTCATCCAAAACTATCATAAGCATATATCAGCAATCAAAAGAAATGACAGAAATTAACTTAGGACACACCTCTCTCATGATTAGGATGAAATCCAATGCGCTAAGAACTCCAACAAATTGGCCCCTGCCAAAATCCCAGAGAGGAGCCACAGGCACTCCCTGAAAGGAACTAAAATCAGCAACCAAAGATACAGATAAGTAAAAAAAGCAAATTATCACCAAGCAGGAATCCTTTAAATGGTATACAAGGTCCAAAGAACTTATGTATATTGAAAGGAGAGAATCAAATTAAGAGAGCTGGGGGACTTCAAGCTCTCGTGTGTTTGTTCAAAAGACATTCACCTGTTCATGTAAGATATGGAATGCTTGCTTCACAGGTAAACTAACATCTAATGCAATGACCTGCAATGTTAATACAATTGAAATAAAAATGATAAATTAGTATACTAAAGTGGTCAAACCCTAATAAACTACCATAAACAGCACCTACAGAAGGGTAAAGCAGTCAAACCTTGCCTGACTCAGGAAGCAACTCATAAGCAGTATGTGTGGACAGAAACATAGATATACGATGCCGTGAGACGTCTAGATCAGCTGCTGAGATCCTAGGAACTGCTTCCTGCAACATACCACCTAGCAACATGACCCATTCCGTATTGCAAGACAAATAAAAAATAAAGTAAAAAGAGAAAATATCCACAATAGCATCGGAACTTCTCTGTAATTCATTGTTACGGGCTTTATCTGGTCAAAGAATTTTATCTGCGTTGTATCTTTAGGGTGGTAAATATTTAGGATCCAAGAAATGTTGAGCTCTAAATATTATGATGATGATGCTTCTAAAATCTTAATTCACCATTTCGGCATTCCATCCTTGTCCAAAGGTCCAACTAACTACATTGAACAACCTGTTAAAAGTCCTCCCCCTTATTGTCAAACATTATACTACTGAGGCATAGCATTCTTCCCCAGAAAATTGATCATTTATAACAAATGTTCTTTAGGGAACCAGAGGTTTTCAATTTATTATATTTAAAAAAGAAAACCCTCATAAATGAAGTCATTTTATTGGGGTAGGGCTTTCTCTTCATGATTGTTCCTTAATTAGTTGATGAAATTGGAGAGCCTGGCATTCATCTGAGTTTATCAAGATAATCAACAGTATTAATAGCTCTTCAATAATTCATTTCTCAGAAACTAAAGAAAAAAATTATGTGATAGATTTCCATGTAGAGAATAGGTCATATACCCTATTAATCTCTTTGGAAGGGTTCACCTCCCATTGAAACATCTTCAAAGAGAGGGGGAGAGAGGGAATCATAGGCCCTTTACTTAAATACTAGCAAAAAAACTTACCGTGCGCATAAAAACATCAATATCTACATCCATGTTTGATCTACCATAAGCCTCAGGACTGAAAATAGTAGGAACCATATCTGCTTCAGCAGCTAGAAAGATGGTATTCACTATTCCACAATTTGCATTTACAAAAGGCTGGTGGTCGTTATGTCGCCATTCTCCATCGACAAAAAATTTGTACTGCAATTATTGGAAACAACACATCTGAATATCAGCATGAGGCTTTTTCATAATATATCATATGCCAGTGAGCAAGCATATCTAGCCCTTGGGTGACAGGCACCCATGCCCAACAAGAATATATCAGCATATGAGGAGCATTATAAATTACAGCTACCAGCTCAACAAGCATATAGTAAATGGTAATATTATCCTTTAAATACATTACTTAATATAGGGGCAGTGAAAGAAGTACATTCCCCCACAATGTTACAAAGTGAATCATGAATCCTGTTTCATAATAATAACTGCTTCTCCTTTATGCTAGCAAACTCAATTGAACAGTTATTGCATGATAATAATATTCATAGAAATACGAATCATTATACCACCAGAGATGAATACAATAAGTAAGAGTTTAGTCTTTATCAAGCTGAATTGAGTATAAAATCATCAATAATTAGCTTATATAAAGTTATAAACCTGGTGATATCCTGGGGTTAAGTTCCAAACAACTTGAAATACAGTTGGGCACCCCTCCACTGGAGACATAGGTATATGTTCTAACCACCTGTGCAATAAAAAATAAAAATAAAAACAATCTAAGCCCATATCACATATTCATTTGTGCTTTGAAATTGGAAAGAAACAAACTATAATCATTCGAAAAACAGGAAGTTTTAGTGAAAATATGAATCAAATTTTGACCAATGCAATCACACCACCTTGTGAAAGTACCACTGAGAAACACCCTCCTTCCGCCATGAGGCCAGACAAACCGGGTTGGAAATAAAACAGGTCCCGAAAGTGCACTGCTATCATGTGCAGTACCCGGACCAGAACCAAACATTTCCCACCAAATTAGATGTATTTATATGTATAAATAATACTCAATTTTTCGCAAAAAATAATCCACAAACTGCAAAATTCAACACCTTCCCACTTGATTATTTGTCACAAAAAACCAATTTTAGTAACCCGATATCACACTTCATACTGCTCACCCTTTTTGTCTTGCTTAGTAATAGGGATCCTCCACAACTGAGCAGAGGACCCTTAAGTCTTACACATGCAAAAACCTCAAATTTCTATGAAACCAACCCACCAATTCCAAATCGCAACCTTTCAATGCAGAAATCTATCAAATTTACACACTGCCTCAACAATCTTCTGCATGCACTATGCACAAAATCTGAAATTTTCAATTCCAGCAGCCTCTGATCAAATTCTCTGTCCAAAAGTCAACAAATCCAACGGGCAGGAGGAAACCCCACAAAACCCTTCAGCAAAAACCATCAAAAACCGTGGAATTCCCCCCAATCCGATCTGTGATCTAATACAAGACACAGACTTTCCAACCAAATCCAATCCAAAGTCTGAGTTTCAGAAACTTTAAAAAAAAAAATTTCAACTATTCAAGTGGTTGTGATGTAATTTATAGCGAAATATGGGTGTGACAACAGAGCTAGCTAAACGCAGAAAGACCTAATTTTCAAGAGAGAGTTGAGAGTGGGGGTATGGGGGATTGATGGACGATTTGGATCTTCAAAAGCTATGTTAGTGAAGAATCTCATGGAACACATCCACACACACCCAAAAGAAATTAAGTGTAATGAAAACAGAGAGGGGCCAATTATTATAGTGGCAGTAAAATATTTTATAATGATAGTGATTGTATCAAAAGCCAAATTTACAAAACCAAGGTTTGTTTGTACCCTTCTTATTTTTTATTTTCATTTTTAATCAACTAAAGTCTAACTAATGACAATTAAAAATTAGAGGACAATGAAAAGAGAGATGATGAATGTGAGATGGTAAAGAGAATATATACATAAATTTTAAATTTATATTATAAGGCTGTGTTAATCTTATTCTTAATTCATATTTGCATTCTTTCATTAATTAAGTTAACTCATTAATGAAAGAATGAATACTACGGACCCAATAGTTATTGACAATTCAATTAAAAAACTTTTGTTAACTGAAAATTGAAAAAATATTTACAATATGTATTCCTTTTCTATTGATCTAATATGAATAGGTTAAGTATTTTATTCTTAATTTTAGGGTTATATTATTTAAATTTTAAATTAAGTTTCTTATATCTTTTTTCAACGAATGCAAATACGAGCGACAAATTTATTGTAGAATACAAATAAAATTTTTATTTTGTTAAAAAACACATCACAGTTTTTATGGTCCTCCTTTTCAGTTTTTTGTATCTATTGATTTATTTGTTCCTTTGATACCAAAAGAACTACTTATTCTCAAATGAACCCTTTTGTAATTCCCCTTCTTTTGTAGTAGCAAAACATTCTATTTAAAATTTAAACTTAAAATCCATTTTCTATTACCCTTGACAAGAAGTCTTTTACATATTTTATTTTTCATATACATCACATCTCATTCATTTATATCCATTTTATTTTGTATGACACCACTTATGAAACTTGACAGTACTAATCTATAGATTTACATTTTATGAAAACTTTAAAAGTTCTTATTGTGGTAGTTATAACTTCTCTATATGAAACTTTTATACATAACAACCACAATAATAATTCAATTTATAAAATAATAATTTTCCACTCATCCATTTAAGCAAACTTAATAAAAGAGAGAGAGAGAGGAAACCAGCCAAAACGAGAAAAAAAGAAAAAAAAAAAGAGAGAGAGGATTGTGGGCACAACACAAGCATCTTTGTTTTTCTTTTATTTTTCTTGCGTTTTGGAATAATTAAGGACGAAAATGATTTGTTTTCAATAAGATGTGATGGGTTGGGTATTGGGCTAACTGGATTTGACGACAATGAAGTGATGGAGAAAGTGGGCCCACGGAATCACAGCACAGCACATCATCGATGGGTGGGTTCAGTCACAGCATGAAAAGAGAGAAATTTTATTTACCGTTGGTTATAGTAATGAAAAGTTTGATGTATACGATATACCTAACAATTTTATTTTTGTAATCAACACCATTTTAATATAAGAATGGACAATTTTGTCCTATATTATTAGGAGAAAATTTAAAATATTGACTTCGCTATCTATTAATATAGAGATATTATTTTTTACAATGTTGAGATGTCTAAGTAAGAATGCAACTAAAGACTAAGGTGTATTTAGTAAAGACTATACTAGTTATCCATTGATCATTTTCCAATTAATATCAATAAAATTCAAAAACCTACTTTGTAGATTGGAAGCCAATCAAGCTGGTTCTCTCGGATAGTGTTAGATGCATTGTGAAAGCTTTATTAGTAACTTAAACTGAGTAGGTTAAAACATGGGAATGAATTTAGCACAGTAGTACATGGATCTTTGTGAGAGAGAGAGAGAGAGAGAGAGATGGGTTTGTAAGCATTTTCAATTATCTTCCATTGATTTCCCGCATGTCAGTGGAACTGTGGAAGCTTATAACAAGGTCTCAAAAGTTGAACACGTTTACAAAATATTGCGTACTGCCTAAGAAGTGCACCTAACTGGTTTGAACTTTTAAGGTGAAACTATGAAAGTGAGAAACTATGCACATACTTAGTGTCAACATTGCATACCAACTTCAACTTGTCAATGCCTACAAGTAATTTGGTCCGGTGGTTGGAGGACAAGAAGAGACCCTCACTATAAAGGGATTCCCATCTAATGATTTACTTTACAAAGATACTTCTCCAACTTATGTCTCATCCAAAATCATTACTCAAACTGATTATGCTTTTAACTGCACAATACAAACCCACCCTATTATGATCATAATCATCCAACTGTACCAAATATTTTGAGGTTTGCTGCTCTAATAAAAATAAGTAAGCTTCACTTTTTTATGGTAGATTAAGAAAACTTATTTCACAGGTGTATAATATGAAAATTTTGATCGTGATATATCCGATAACAGTAGTCTGTTGGATATACATTAAAGAAAATCAGCAGTGCTTAAGTAAAAATTAAAACCATACTTGACGAATTAAGCAGAGCTTTTTAAAAGAACAGCTTCAGCAAGTTGCTTGAACATTAAGAAAGAGCTTTTTCTTTTTAATTTTGGCAAAATTATTATTATTTTTATGCTATTTAGAATTTTCATTGATTGTGAAACCAGCTTCTCTCGCACAAACTCATTTTCATGCTTACTGGGGAAGCTTTTTCCAGAAAATGCAACTGGGTTTCTGGTGGAATACAAACGCAAGAGTTTTTAAGCAGCCCAAGCAACCATAAAAGTGACAACAAGAGTTTTTATGCAAGAAACGAACTTGCAACTTCTAAAGAATATTTGTCAATTTTTTTTTTCTTTAGAACTATCATTTGATTAAGGAAACTGTAATTTTCTTCCAGGTTCCGAGGTCCATTGAAATGCCTCATAAACTATTCTATATCATCTGACCAATGAATCAGAGGTCAGTTCTTACCCCAAAAAAAAAAAAGAAAATTACATCAGAGGTCATTTGATTTCTGCACAGAAAATTAAAGTAATTCTACTTCTGTCATAGTAACTCTGTACTAATTCAACGAATATGAGCTGCTTTTGCCATTAAAGCAGACAGACTTTCCCCGAGCTTTGATGTAGAGCTTTCCTCTTCAAGAGTCATGCTGGCACATTTTGACAATATCTCCTGCAAGTGATCAGTAATAGCCAGATATAAAAATGATAATTGGTTTCTGGAAAATTTGGCATCATCTGATTATGTTGTTATTCTTGCATGGCAGCACATGAGATGCAAATTTGCAGCATGGTAATATCATAAGCTGCTTAAATAATATTAAAAATCAGACACTAGTGGGAATGAAAATATCCAGGAGGTTTGTTCAAACCTGAAAATCTTCTTGACTGCAGTTCTCAGATTGTTGCCTTTCAATCAATTTATTCGCATTCATATCCAGCAACTGGCATCGCACAACCTGCATAAGGAACATAATAAGCAGACCAAGATGGCAAAAGTTCCAGAACCTCCACTAAATATCATAACCATGAATGCTGTCTTTTGTACATGCATCTGGTGCTTCTGTCCTGTACCACTAGACTAGCAATGAAATTAAATGAATCTAGTCGCTCTGGGGGGTTCAATTATGAAGTTAAAAGAGACTGAACCCAAAGTAGAAAGCAAAAGACCTACAGCTCAGAAAGGCTGTGATGGCTTCACATCATTTTCTTATATTTCTCTCTATTAGAAGAACCACTTTCTTTTCATAGATCTACACCCAGGAAGCATTTCTTTTAAAATTCAGCTTTATGGTTACAAATAACCAGAGCTCCAAATACAAAGACGATACCTGTAGTAATTTCACCACGAATGTGGGATGTAGATATCGACTAGCTCTTTCTTTCTCCTGCATTATGCACCAGTTCACCTGCAAGATACATCGTAAAACATCACATATTGAGTACCAATAGATACTGCAAATCCTTAGAAACTTGAATGAAAGAAAAACCTTCTGAATATAATCGGTCAATGAATCATATAAAAGCCACTGTGAAGCTAATTGAGAATAAAAACTGGCTGTTTCTTCAAGCATAGCCTGCTCAAAGTATTCATAGTATGATGATAATCTATTTCCATCAATTTCCACAAAGGTATTCATGACATCTTGTAGCAGCTTTGTATCAATCTGCTTCCCCTGACGATCTTGATTAATCTGCAGCAAATATAAGTTAAACACAATTCCTGAAAACAGGGTTGTGTTATTATATTATACACGACAAATAAACAAACCAATGACAATGCAGCTGCACGAATTCTACATTCCAACACCTCAAAGACCTGAAAATTAAAGAGAATTATTATGGGTGTCCAATCAGTTCAATACACACTATACAAAAGGGAACAAATGTATGCTGAGTTAGACTACCCAAAAGCATAAACAAAAGGAAACTGCCCTCAAACGCATAAGTTGTATTACTCACCAAACTGCGGAAGCAATTAATTGAGGTGTCACTAAGTGTAACAAGACGACAACGTAGGATAAAGTAGCGGTCAAGGTATTCAAAGAATCTACATAGCCACTTCGCCATTAACTTGTAATTTGACCACATCAGTACAAGTTCCCTCAACAGAAGCTCATTTTCTTTGGCTGCTAAAGATGGCAGTACCTAATAATGAGAAGAGAGAGATTAACATACCGAAAAATAGGAGTGCTATTGCACAAGGAATTACCGGAGTAGTTAGCAAAACGACAAACAATACTAAATGAAAAATGACAAGGCAGAGTATTAAAAGGATGCTGAATTGTTTTGGCCTAGCCTTACCTTAGAAGAAAATTCTGGAGTGTAGTTTTTATAAGGTAATACGACTCCTGGACTACACCAGATATCCTAGATTACTAAATAATTAAGAACTATCGATTCAGTCAACCTCACTGAAATTTTCTGAAAATATAAACCAAAGGATACAGGTTGATATTCCACTCATATATCAACAGAATTGTTCTACAAAAGAAAATGTCTTCAATTTGATGGCATTTAAGCATGCTGAATTATCAAGACTAAGATTAAATGCAAAGTTTTAGAGATCTTAAAATGAGAAAACAAGAAAATTTTAATAACATAAAACCAAATTCCTGCCTGTTGGCCTCCACACAATACTTTTTGATCCGCTTGCAACGTAGCAAACCTAGCACAATTGTATAGTATTTAACCCTATCATAACATGAAATTATAAAAAAACAGAATACCGCATACCATGGAATTGATGCTCTCTTCCAAGCTCTTCTTAAATTTGTCATATAGCATCATCTCATATCCATCCTCAGGTCTACCTCTAGCACTCAAGACATAAACACATCTACGAAAAGAGTGAAGGAAATCTCATCTATCCAACGAACAGTTTTGAACTATATAAACCCCTTTATAAAAAGGCATGCATACAGTACAGTTCCCGCTAAACAGGTAACTATATATGCACATACATTGTATATGTGTGTGCATGATAGTTTACACCTCACAGGTGATACAGGATACGCATAGTACTTCATATATTCTTCAGGGGTGAACTTTGTCTCCGGGCATCCTTCCAGAATCTTCTTTGCTTTCTGAAATGCCTCTTCTAAAATCATTAATCCTTCATCAAGTTGTACGGATCTTTGCATCTTTGGCGCTTCACTTCAATCTTATATTTAACAAATATCTGCACTATAATGATCTGCATCAATCAAGCAGACCTATTTTAATTCCTTTGATACATAATATACAATAGTAATTGCCATTTCATAAATAAAAATCACACTGAGGATTTCATTCACAAGGTGAGGAAAGGAAGGAACCAAAGAGAAATCATCAATGTTGAAAACAACAAACACTTTTTAACTGAAAAGTGACAAGAAATCTTCGTGGATGAGATAACCCATTTCTTCAAGTCACTTTTCTGTCATTTTCCCACCAGCCAAACAGATATAATGAAAAATAAATAAACAATGAAATATAATAACATCCATAGTTACATTAACACACAAACAGTAAAAATCTGAAACTAAAACTGAACTTTAAAAAAAGACCAAGTTAAAGCTTGTTAGTAGTTACTTGTTAATTAGATAATAATAATAAAAAATCGATTAATATAGTTCTAAAAAAACCATCACAGTAAAACCCTAGAATTGCGTTAAATAAGCCATACAAACACAACCAGAAAAAAAATGTAAAGCCTTCCAATTTAAGCTGACGATTAAAAACCCCCAAAAAACAAAAATCCCAAGAACAATATAAAGCTCAAGTAGTGGTATTTTTCAAGAATTTAGAAGAAACAAATTGAAAATATTAAAATGTTTTTTATCAAGAAAACAAATGTTAAGAGTATGAGAGGAAATATTCCTGAACTTACTGAATGAGTTATGGCGTAGATACCACAGCCACTGTCCACTCGTCTCTCGATTTTGGAAGAGAGACGATGGTTGGTGTGAACTGAGTGACGAGTGACGAGTGACGACGATGAGTGCGTGCGGGAAATGTAAATACCAAATAGTATAGTATATGGTACATAGGCGGGAAAGTTGGGCCCGACTTGGAAAGAAGGCCCGCGAAAGATGTAAAATCCCCATTTTGCCCCCCCGCGTCATTTTATTTGTTTCTTTAAAACGTAGAACGACATGTCGATATATACTGATTCATACACATAATAACCTAGAGAAACTTTTATAAAGAAAGAAAACAAAACTGGTCCAAAGACCAAACAAACCCCAACGCTTTTTCCATACACACTCGCACTGATTTCACAGTGTTTCCCAGTTGCCATGGCCGATTTCCAGACCTCCACTCACCGAGTCAAGTGGATCTTCACGCCTGAGGAACTGGTAATTTACCTCCATTTGTCACTGTTCTTTGCTTTCAGATTTCTATGTTCATTAAGGGCCTGTTTGGTTGCCGCGGAAATGAAGGAAAATATAAAAAAGTCGGGGTTATTTATTGTTATCGTTGTTATTGGTTCAACTAAGCCATGCTCAATTAAATATAGTAATGAAAATGAAGTATTAGGAGTATTCTCTGTTTGCTTGCTTTGGGAGACAACAAAAGTATTAGGGGTTTGTCATCTTCACTATTGGGATTATATTTTTTTCAAGGCTTATTTGAGTTCGGATTTGATATTTTCAAGTATTAGAAGTTAAATTGAATTTGTGTGTGTGTGCTTATAACTTTCATTGTTCTCTGGTATAGGTCAATAAATACAAGGCTGCTACTCAAAGAGCAATTCAAACATTGGAGAAGGTATGTGTAGAGTCTTGCTTTATTAATAGTGTGTGTGCACATATGTGCCTGCAAGTGAGTTGTGCTTAAATTGAAACAAGTAATTTCCTACTGCTTTTTAGCATTTTATATTTCCTTTCTAGTATTTCTCGTTACAGATGTTTGTGTGTGTGTGTGTGTTGTTTTTTTTTTTTTTTTCCAATGGAACAAAAGAGTTATTTGTGGTGTTTTGGCTAGAATGATTTTCGATTACTTTTAATCAAATAATTTCTTGTGAAGTATGGAGCAACACTAATGGAAGTAGATGCTGATGGAACATTATCATACCCAGAACCTCAGGTTAATGGTAATGCTTTGAATATATTCGGAAGTCCTTGACTAGTTGATATGCTATTTCTGCTTCAGAATATTGAGTATTTTCAGTGGCCTTATTTTCTTTTTTTCCTCCAAATGTCAGCTGACAAGCATTCTCGTCCAAAACCCCTTAGCATTGAAGAGGAGCAATTTATGCGAGTATTTTATGAAAATAAACTTCAAGAAGTGTGTAACAACTTTCACTTCCCTCATAAAGTTCAGGTATGTGGTCTCCCTTCTGACAGAAGAATATAATATAATTTAAGAAGTACGAGGAGTAGAAATATTGATCATTTTTAGCACTATCCTTGTTGAATTGGTTTTATTACAGGCAACAGCTCTCATATATTTCAAGAGATTTTATCTACAATGGTCGGTGATGCAACATAATCCAAAAAATATAATGTAAGGCTGACTTATATCCATGAAATTCTGATTCTTCACAAATTCACTAAGATATTGAGACATTGTAGAAAGCAAGTCATTTTCTAATATCTGTTGATGTGTTTGTTACCATACTCATTATATTTGTCTGACAGCATCTATGTTGGTGACAATTTATTTCATGTACCTAATTTTTTGTGGATGATTAAATTAAATTTGTTGGCTTATGCACAGGTTGACCTGTATATATGCGGCTTGTAAGATAGAAGAAAACCACGTATCAGCGGAGGAGCTTGGTAAGGGGATCTCACAGGATCATCAAATGATACTCAATAATGAGATGATAGTTTATCAGGCATGGATGTGCCACAAATTTCATTTTCCTTTTTTCAATCTTGTTTATGTTTTCTTTTGTTCAATATAAGATACCTTTATTTTGCAGAGTTTGGAATTTGATCTTATTGTTTATGCACCATATCGCTCAGTTGAAGGTTTTATCGATGATATGGAGGTAAACTTGTCTGTGTTCCTCCCTTCCTCCCCCAAAATTTTTTACAAGGATGCCCTGACTTTACTATTCCCCACTTTTTGGGAGCCTTTTCATTAAATTTCTTTGCGTTCTGTAGTGCATTGTTTTTTGCCCCTATGCATTCCAATATTCTATAGAAGCTCCACATACTTGGTGACAGTTAGTGTTGATTTCTAGGATTTCTGCGGATTTAAGGATGACCAGCTTCAATTGCTGAAGGTATTTGTTGCTATTTTTTAAATCTTTATATAGCTGAATAGTGTGTTCAGTATCCATTTCATTACATGACAATTATAAGACTAAACCTTGAAAGTCTTTCTTTATTGGTATTCAGCATTGCATGGATAGTTTTAAATAACTGGTAGCCAATCACAAGCTTGCTTAACCAGCTAATCATCTGTTTGATGGGAATGGGATGTTATGTAGAATTTGCAGGACACTGCAAAGACGGATGTTGATAAAATCATGCTCACAGATGCACCACTTCTATTCCCTCCTGGGCAGGTACACTTTGTCATTCAGGCTTCTTTGTCGTTCAAGCCCAAAATTTGGTTATTAGTTTTTAAAATAACAAAAATAAGTTTGGCAACGGGATTGGTGAATTTAGCTTATGAACCAAAATACCTTACCCCTTTAAGTTTGAGTGTTAGGGTTTGGTTGAAAAGGACTAGTTTCTGTGAGCATTGTTTGATGAATTTAAGAAGTTGGAAATGAAGTGGGTCATGTCATAATTAGTGAGTATGATATGCAAAAAGATAAAGAAAAAGAGTATGATATTTACCAAGTTGATAGGTAGCATCTGGGATGCAGTTTGACCTTTTGATCTCTCTCTCTCTCTCTCTCTCCAAAAAATGCATACATACACAAAGATAAATATATACATCATCTTTAACTTGCCCTTTTTAATTTGATGCAGTTGGCATTGGCTGCTTTGCGTAGTGCAAATCAGGTGCACAGAGTAGTTGACTTTGAGAGGTTTTGATTTAAACTTTAGGTTTCCTAATGTTTATACTGTTTAATATTTTTTTCCTTATGTTCTACTTTTGCCTTTACCCTTACCCTGTTGGCTGCTCAAGTATACAGTTAAAACAAATATGCTGGGATGGGGAGGGATTTTGGGTTTGTTGTTGGATGATACTAATAAACCTTTTTTTTTTATGTATTCTCATTTTCAGATACCTAAGGAGCATTCTCTCTCGTCAGAGTTCTGCACATACCATATCAGAGCTAGTTGAATTCCTTAATGCAATAGATTCTTGGGTATAAATTCATCTAACTTTGTTGCAATCAACATATAATTTTAATAAACTCATTTTACTCTGAGATATGATATAGTTATATTATTAAGTTCAGATTTAAAGGATTTAATCTTATATTAGATAGGAAAAAATGCTTCTTTTTGGTTTCATTTGCCAATCTACTTTTCTTTATGGCCATGTATATAGGTAAGGAAATACAAGTTTCCTACAGACAAGGATCTCAAGCATATCAACCGGAAACTGAAATCTTGTTGGGGTCTTAGTTCCCATGACGAGTATTTTCTTTACTATTTTATCATCTAAAAATAATTACCTTTAGTCTGGTGCCCTTTTTTTTTTGTACCAATGACAAACTTTGATTGCTTTTCAGAAGTAAGAAGCGGGATAAGAAATCAAAGCACAAGTTGAAGAAGAGCTCAAACGAAGGGTAAGTTGTGCCTGTCATACTAAAATGTATGTTGTCCGTCGTATTGGGTCTCTGACATTGTTTTGATTGAAGTTCTAGTGTGGGTTTCGCTCCTGTTTTGGTGGTTTAGTTTTGGACACCAGAAACGGTGCCAGATTGTGCTGCATGGGATTTCGCCATTGTATATGAATTTTCTTGGAAATTTCTTGTTCTTGTCATTTAGGGTTTGTGACAGATATCTAGCTTTATGCACCGTTACTGTTGCCTAAACAGTTGGAACGACCCAAATTAAATTTCTCATTGTATCAACATTTTTACTCTGATTGCAGGTAAGTTTACCTTTGGCGTTTCAAGTGCAATATGTACAATTTATTATAGAAGAGAAAATTTGTACCCGTTCTCTAATTAGTATTTCTTTCCTGTCGTTTCCATTTTACTTTTATATTGTTGTTCAACTTGTTCTGTTGTCAAAAATCATTCATTTAGGACGTCAAGTGGGATTCAGACTTTTCCTGAGTTTTGACAATGATTCGGAGATAATCAACGTAACCTTAAATTTTTGTTTCTTTTTATTTTCTTTAGACATATGTAATGTAATCAATAACGTGGAACCTAGAATGAGTAGTTTTCAATGTGCAGACAAACAAATGAAAAATGAAGCAAATTATTTGACCCCTTCGACAATAAAGGAGGCTATGCCGGCAATATTTCTTCTGTTGGGTTCGGGCTGGTCTAAGGCTATTCAGACCAACTCCTTTAATTCAGGGTCTACTTTGTGCTCTATATTACAAATTTACAATCATGGTTTCTTTTTTTGGCCACTAAATTTACTGGCATGGTTAATCGTGATTAATATATACGATTGTATTATTAATTTATTACAAAGTTTATCATAGTTAATATATGCGTAACACTTGGCTCACGATAATAAGATTGGAATGATGCACCAACTGAGGTCAGAATGTTGCACCATGATTAATGGTGGTGAACAAAGTAATTTTCTCATAGTGAATTATATTTCTTATGGCAAGAGAACAAAATTATTATTATTTTTTTATTATAAAGGGAAATATCATTAGACCGATTAAAATTATAGAAAACTAACTTCTTTTTTTGTTTTGTTTTGAATTATAATTAATTTCGCAATATATTGCCTCTAATATTACTCATAAGTCATAACTCATAACTCATAAGCACCCACATACCGTTCTATTTTCGGTTTAAAATCTGAAAACGTCTAGCATATGCATATGGGGCACACTTGAGGCAAAACTTTAAGAAAACGACGCCGTCCCCAGGCTTCTTTTCGTTGCACGCTTTAATTCCTTTCCTCTCTACCAGACCATCAAGCTCCCATTGAACCCGAATTAAACCCCGCGACTGTGAAAACTCAGAAGCTGCAAGAAAGAGATTCAAAGTTCAAAGCTTCAATGGCGTGCCAGTGCCTTGTATCCATGACCCTCTCTATACCTGTTTCCGCTTCACACTTCACTAAGGTAAGCTCCCATACCTTTCATTCTGATTAAAATGTTGGAAAACTTGAAATTTGAAGGTAAAATCATCCAACATTTTTAAGGAGTTGGGGAAAATTAGAAGCTTTTCAGAGTGTCGGCATGCCTTGTACTTTTCTGTAGACTTAGATGTTAGAGAATTCGAAAATGAGATTTTTTTTCAAAAGTGGTTGTCCATGCCTGCTGAGAAAATGAACGGAAAATTACAGAAAAGAAAAAATTCTGCTCAGCTTTTGGTGTTCAGATTATGTCCTGCTTGTATAGCTGGATGTTCTATAAAGTGAAGAACGTGTTTTTTTATTGATGCTTATAGTATGTTAATTCAACTCTAGGAACTACCTCCAAGAAAATCAGCTCTGGTTAGACTTGCAAGCCAACCAACTTCAGGAAAAGGTTCTTCGTCAATCTCCTTTCTCAATTTCCAATTACGCTTAACTGGTTGGGAAATTGAAACATGATATGTTTTATTTTCAGTTTCAGTCGGATACCCAAATTTGTTCTTTGAAATTTAGTGCTTATATTTGTGCTAAAAGAAAATGTTAAATCAGCTTTGCGTTGAATTTTATTCGGATTAACTCGTGGTTGTCCAAAGAAGTTTACTTAAAAGTTAAAACCCATTATGTGCATAAAAAAAGATGTGCAATCCATGTTTTGATATCCAGTTACACTTAGATCATTGATTGAGTTTTCATAATATATTAGTAATTAGCAGAACTTAAACCATGATTAATTTTACTTAGACATTGGTTTTTTTGTGTGATTCTCTTCCAACTGATAGCATTTTTTTGTCAATGTCTTGGAACTTTGGTCTAGTGGTCTACTAATAGCCGAAACCAGTCCTCTCTAGTAATTGTGGTACTCAACGCTAGTTTGGATAATATGACTGATTTGTGCATACTGTGAATTGGTTTCCTTGTAATGACTTGACAAGAATTTCCATTGATAAGACATCTATACAATATCTTCTTATTCTAATGAGTCAACAGTAAATACGGTAAACTATTGTATGAAAGTATTTTCTCAAGTGGGTATAATGGAATGGACTGTGTATAACCTTGAGTTTTTATGTTGCTTGAGAGAATGGAGTGAAGAAAGAAGACTAGAGAGACAGAGAGAGGTGGACAGAGCAAATAAATCTAAAATCTACAGTTAAGAGGGGAGCACAGGCTTGTTATCTTAATATTGTGCTTTTAGCTAGTCTAGTCACATGATTAGGTGCAGAAAAGATGTACCAAATATTTGAAGATTAGAGATCCAATACAATGTCAGTGTATATAGGGTTTCTGTGCACCTAGTTGTCTACTGCATGGATAACATTGGGCTAAGGCTGTATTTGAATTGCTACAACCTCAAGCTTCCCAATCATATGTCAGGTTGGGGTGTTCCAACAGGAGTCCAGTGTGTAGAGTAGAAACTTCAACCCCAGTTTGCTCAATTTTCAGGAACTTAGGATCTCTTCAAGGTACTAGTATGCTCCTTTTCTTTTTGGTTGATAATGAGATTTAATTGAGTATAATATAACGGATTTATGAAAAGAACAAAAAATGAAAAAAGAGAGGGTATGCAAAAAAAAAAAATCTTCTATAATACTTTAAGTTTTTTAGTCCATTTTCTTCTCATTTTTCAATGCCTAAGACACAATGCATTACGCATATTTACATTGAACTCGCAAATATGTGGTTCTTGCTTGTCTGGTTTAAGCTGACTGTGTGAATTACGTTTGCAGCTGCAAAGCCTTCTGCCTCATGCAATACAAATGAAGGCATATCATCTTTGAATCGGAGTTGTCAACGCCATCTCCTGAGACCCTCAAAAACTATTTTCGAAGTCATGTGTTGTCGTATGAATGTACATTCTTGTAGCCACATCATCATCTATGGTTATTGGGTGGGACCTGATATTGATGATGGTTGGGGTTATGTGGAAGCTTTTGTTAATCCAATTACTTGAGAATATTATTTATTGTCTCCTTTTGGCAACCTACGTTTCTTGCCTTACTGGATGGATATTAAATGTGGAAGAATGAGAAAATGATGCGTATAAAGAGCACCATAATTTTACCACATTATAATGGTGTCAATGATGTAGCCTTTAATTATTTCGTAAATGTTGTAAGCTGATTTCACAGATCAATCCATTTGATAAACACTTTCGATGTGTTGACAACGGCCAGGATACTTACTTCTAGTCCCAAATTATGGATGAAAATGCTAAGAAATTGGAATAGAGGATTTCTCGTACTTCTTACTGGCATCCAACTACATATAATTCCCAACTACACTTCTTGCTGGTTCTTCATAGTTCCTTAGCTCTGTTACCAGTTGCAGATTGTCATGACCTTTGCAAGGCATAAGTGTATTTTTGGCCGGCATTAAGTTTTGTGGACCATATATAGGCTTCCTAGACAAACCATATATTAATTAATGATGGACCATTAGGGTTAATTAATTCGAAGAAGATTAATGCAGCCTTTGAAATGTATCATAGGACAAATTCACAGTCACATAGACAACCAATCAATCTCTTTGCCCTTTGTCATGGAAAATGGGTGCACCAAAAGCTTTACAATGGCTGGTTTGCCATTATTATAAACTGGGATTCACTGTCGCCAGAGTGGCATCTGATGTGATTAATATTTAAGAAGGTGGTAATTATGAAGCTCGATGCCGTGAAAACGTGGTCGGAGTTCATGGAAGCAGCTTTTATCTGATATCAACCATCCCATTCCCATAGTACTACTGCAATGCAGCATAGTATTATTGGTCCCATTATTTTCTAGGATTCCGATATTATTCTTTCAAGAAAATCCTTACATTCTGTATGGAGAAAATGGGTCCCAAAAATTTGAGGTTTTCAAGATATATAATTCCATAATTAAAGAGCCTCATATGGCACTGCATTGCAAAGGTCGAATCCTAAAGTGTTTAAGGTTTTCCAAATTATTCTATCAATAAGGTTTAAGAGCATCTCCAAAAGACTCTAGCAAAATCACTCTTCAAATTCACATTTGATGAACTATGTGGTAATTTGAAGAGTGATATTTGCTACTTGAATTTTTTAATCTCCAAAAGACTCTTCTAATTTTAAATATTTGTATCCATTCTATGCACTAATATTTATATATATTTTTTGGTACTAATTATTTGTATTTATTTTATGCAATACTTATTTTTAAAATTTAATTAAAATTTTTTATTAGAGGAAAGAGAAT